>JANJGN010001800.1:0-107077 GCA_026770705.1 Isurus oxyrinchus | reverse complement strand
AGATCCTAACCACTCGATTGACCCTGTCTCCCCCACACTCTCAGACAGTGCGTTCCAGATCCTAACCACTCGATTGACCCTGTCTCCCCCACACGCTCAGACAGTGCGTTCCAGATCCTAACCACTCGATTGACCCTGTCTCCACCACACTCAGACAGTGCGTTCCAGATCCTAACCACTCGATTGACCCTGTCTCCCCCACACTCTCAGACAGTGCGTTCCAGATCCTAACCACTCGATTGACCCTGTCTCCCCCACACTCTCAGACAGTGTGTTCCAGATCCTAACCACTCGATTGACCCTGTCTCCCCCACACTCTCAGACAGTGCGTTCCAGATCATAACCACTCGATTGACCCTGTCTCCCCCACACTCTCAGACAGTGTGTTCCAGATCCTAACCACTCGATTGACCCTGTCTCCCCCACACTCTCAGACAGTGCGTTCCAGATCATAACCACTCGATTGACCCTGTCTCCACCACACTCTCAGACAGTGCGTTCCAGATCCTAACCACTCGATTGACCCTGTCTCCACCACACTCTCAGACAGTGCGTTCCAGATCCTAACCACTCGATTGACCCTGTCTCCACCAAACTCTCAGATAGTGCGTTCCGGATCCTAATCACTCGATTGACCCTGTCTCCCCCACACTTTCAGACAGTGCGTTCCAGATCCTAACCACTCGATCGACCCCTGTCTCCCCCACACTCTCAGACAGTGCGTTCCAGATCCTAACCACTCGATTGACCCCGTCTCCCCCCACACTCTCAGACAGTGCGTTCCAGATCCTAACCACTCGATTGACCCAGTCTCCACCACACTCTCAGACAGCGCATTCCAGATCCTAACCACTCGATTGACCCTGTCTCCCCCACACTCTCAGACAGTGCGTTCCAGATCCTAACCACTCGATTGACCCTGTCTCCACCACACTCTCAGACAGCGCATTCCAGATCCTAACCACTCGATTGACCCTGTCTCCACCACACTCTCAGACAGTGTGTTCCAGATCCTAACCACTCGATTGACCCTGTCCCCCCCCCACACTCTCAGACAGTGCGTTCCAGACCATAACCACTCGATTGACCCTGTCTCCACCACACTCTCAGACAGCGCATTCCAGATCCTAACCACTCGATTGACCCCGTCTCCCCCACACTCTCAGACAGTGCGTTCCAGATCCTAACCACTCGATTGACCCAGTCTCCACCACACTCTCAGACAGCGCATTCCAGATCCTAACCACTCGATTGACCCTGTCTCCCCCACACTCTCAAACAGTGCGTTCCAGATCCTAACCACTCGATTGACCCTGTCTCCACCACACTCTGACAGCGCATTCCAGATCCTAACCACTCGATTGACCCTGTCCCCCCCACACTCTCAGACAGTGCGTTCCAGATCCTAACCACTCGATTGACCCTGTCCCCCCCACACTCTCAGACAGTGCGTTCCAGATCCTAACCACTCGATTGACCCTGTCTCCACCACACTCTCAGACAGTGCGTTCCAGATCCTAACCACTCGATTGACCCTGTCTCCACCACACTCTCAGACAGTGCGTTCCAGATCCTAACCACTCGATTGACCCTGTCTCCACCACACTCTCAGACAGCGCATTCCAGATCCTAACCACTCGATTGACCCTGTCTCCACCACACTCTCAGACAGTGTGTTCCAGATCCTAACCACTCGATTGACCCTGTCCCCCCCCACACTCTCAGACAGTGCGTTCCAGACCATAACCACTCGATTGACCCTGTCTCCACCACACTCTCAGACAGCGCATTCCAGATCCTAACCACTCGATTGACCCTGTCCCCCCCCACACTCTCAGACAGTGCGTTCCAGATCCTAACCACTCGATTGACCCTGTCTCCACCACATTCTCAGACAGTGCCAGTCCCAGCTTCCATCATCCCCTACATCCGACTGACTCCCTGTATCCCCTCGGAATCCCATTGTCTCCACTCACACTCACACACACACACACATTCTGTCTCCCTGCCCCACTCTCTCTCTCTCTCTGCCCCACCCTCTCTCTCTCTCTCTCTCTCTGCCCCACTCTCTCTCTCTCTCTGCCCCCACTCTCTCTCTCTCTCTGCCCCATTCTCTCTCTCTCTGGCCCCACTCTCTCTCTCTCTGCCCCACTCTCTCTCTCTCTCTCTCTCTGCACCACTCTCTCTCTCTCTCTGCCCCCACTCCTCTCTCTCTCTCTGCCCCATTCTCTCTCTCTCTGGCCCACTCTTTCTCTCTCTGCCCCACTCTCTCTCTCTCTCTCTGCCCCCACTCTCTCTCTCTTTCTCTGCTCCACTCTCTCTCTCTGCCCCACTCTCTCTCTCTCTCTCTCTCTCTCTGCCCCACTCTCTTTCTCTTTCTCTTCTGCCCCACTCTCTCTCTCTTTCTCTCTCTCTCCTGCACCACTCTCTTTCTCTCTCTCTCTGCGCTCTTTCTCTCTCTCTCTCTGCCCCCTCTCTCTGCCCCCTCTCTCTCTCTCTCTGCCCCATTCTCTCTCTCTCTGCCCCATTCTCTCTCTCTCTGGCCCCACTCTCTCTCTCTCTCTCTCTCTCTCTGCCCCCACTCTCTCTCTCTCTCTCTCTGCCCCCACTCTCTCTCTCTCTCTGCCCCCACTCTCTCTCTCTCTCTCTCTGCCCCCACTCTCTCTCTCTCTCTCTCTCTGCTCCACTCTCTCTCTCTCTCTGCCCCACTCTCTGTCTCTCTCTCTCTCTCTCTCACTTCACTCTGTGTCTGTCTGTCTCCTTCCTCCTCTTGGTCCCCCCTCTCCTGCCCTCCCACCCCCCACCTCCGTCTCCCCACGCCTGCCCCCTCCCCTCAATTCACTCGGTCCCCCCTCCTCTCTCAATCTCACTGACCCCACCCCCAACGATACTTCTCCACGCTCCCCCCGCCCCTCTCCACGCTCCCCCCCACCATCTCGTCTCTCCCCACGCCCGCTAACTCTCCCCTCCCGTCATCTCTCGTCGACCTCCCCCGCCCGCAGCCACTCCCCTCACTCCCCCTCCCCTCGGTCTCTCCTCATCCTGCCCCCCTCGAGTTCCCCTCGCCCTCTTCCTCTGTCCCCGTGCCATCTCCCCCTCTACGCACAGACGCCGGCCCATCCTCCCTCTGTTAGCTGACTGCAATGCTCTGTGCCTGCAGGTATAAGGTCAGTACGTCACCCCTCAGCAAACAGCTGCCCACATTGATCCTGTTCCAAGGAGGCAAAGAGGCGATGAGACGCCCACTGATTGACAAGAAGGGACGAGCTGTGTCCTGGACATTCTCGGAGGTCAGTGACCACATTCTGTCAGCACCCGCAGACCCCTCGATTAGATTCCAGTCTGTAACTCACTCCCGGGTATCTGTTATTCTATATATAAACCACCCCGAACCCCTCGATTTGATTCCTCTCTGTAACTCACTCCCGGGTATCTGTTATTCTATATAATAACCCCCCGAACCCCTCGATTAGATTCCAGCCTGTTACTCACTCCCGGGTATCTGTTATTCTATATATAAACCCATCGAACCCCTCGATTAGATTCCAGTCTGTAACTCACTCCCCGGGTATCTGTTATTCTATATATAAACCACCCCGAACCCCCCGATTAGATTCCAGTCAGTAACTCACTCCCCGGGTATCTGTTATTCTATATATAAACCACCCCGAACCCCTCGATTAGATTCCAGTCTGTAACTCACTCCCGGGTATCTGTTATTCTATATATAAACCACCCCGAACCCCTCGATTAGATTCCAGTCTGTAACTCACTCCCGGGTATCTGTTATTCTATATATAAACCACCCCCGAACTCCTCGATTAGATTCCAGGCTGTAACTCGCTCCCGGGTAACTGTTATTCTATATATAAACCACCCTGAACCCCTCGATTAGATTCCAGTCTGTAACTCACTCCCGGGTACCTGTTATTCTATATATCAACCCCCCCATCCGAACCCCTCGATTAGATTCCAGTCTGTAACTCACTCCCGGTAACTGTTATTCTATATATAAATCACCCTGAACCCCTCGATTAGATTCCAGTCTGTAACTCACTCCCGGGTATTTGTTATTCCAAATATAAATCCCCCCCCGAAACCCTCGATTAGATTCCAGACTGTAACACACTCCCAGGTATCTGTTATTCTATATATAAACCACCCCCGAAACCCTCGATTAGATTCCAGTCTGTAACTCACCTCCCGGGTATCTGTTATTCTATATATAAACCACCCCCAAACCCCTCGATTAGATTACAGTCTGTAACTCACTCCCGGGTACCTGTTATTCTATATATCAACCCCCCACCCGAACCCCTCGATTAGATTCCAGTCTGTAACTCACTCCCGGGTAACTGTTATTCTATATATAAATCACCCCCGAAACCCTCGATTAGATTCCAGTCTGTAACTCACTCCCGGGTATCTGTTGTTCTATATATAAACCACCCCGAAACCCTCGATTAGATTCCAGTCTGTAACTCACTCCCGGGTATCTGTTATTCTATATATAAACCACCCCCGAAACCCTCGATTAGATTCCAGTCTGTAACTCACTCCCGGGTATCTGTTGTTCTATATATAAACCACACCCCGAAAACCCTCGATTAGATTCCAGTCTGTATCTCACTCCCGGGTATCTGTTATTCTATATATAAACCCCCTGAACCCCTCGATTAGATTCCAGTCTGTAACTCACTCCCGGGTATCTGTTACTCTATATATAAACCAACCCGAACCCCTCGATTAGATTCCAGTCTGTAACTCACTCCCGGGTATCTGTTATTCTATATATAAACCACCCCGAACTCCTCGATTAGATTCCAGTCTGTAACTCACTCCCGGGTAACTGTTATTCTATATATAAACCACCCCGAACCCCTCGATTAGATTCCAGTCTGTAACTCACTCCCGGGTATCTGTTATTCTAGATATAAACCACCCCCGAACCCCTCGATTAGATTCCAGTCTGTAACTCACTCCTGGGTATCTGTTATTCTATATATAAACCCCCCCGACCCCCTCGATTAGATTCCAGTATGTAACTCACTCCCGGGTATCTGTTGTTCTATATATAAACCCCCCCGAACCCCTCGATTAGATTCCAGTCTGTAACTCACTCCTGGGTATCTGTTATTCTATATATAAACCCCCCCGACCCCCTCGATTAGGTTACAATCAGTAACTCAGTCCCCAGCAATGGCTGTTGTTCTGCTTTGGATTGTACAGGAGAACCTGATCCGGGAGTTTAACCTGAATGAGCTGTACCAGCGGGGCAAGAAGACGATGAAGGGGAAGGAGGAGCCTGTGCCGGAGGAGGCAGCAGAGGCCCAGGAGGAGAGATTGCTGGAAAACGGAGCAGTGGAGAGCAAGAAGGACAGATAAAGGGGGCCAAAGGGGCATCAGTGGTGGCCGGGTGGTTGGACGGGCTGCTCGGAGCCTGTGCCAGCAAGAGAGAGAGAGAGTGGAATGGGAGGGCACTTCACTGTGACCTTATCCTTCCCCGCCCCCCCCCCCCCCCCCCCCCCCCCCGACATCCCACCCCTCCGAAGCCCACTGGCCACCAGGGGCTCCCATCGTGGTGCCCCCCCCCCCCCCCCCCCCCCCCCACCCCTGACACACCCACAATCCCTGCACTGCCACTCTCAGGCAACCGGCTGGGATCATCTCCCTGCTTTGTTCACTTCGCTCGCTGCAATGTCGCTCCTCCTGCCCTAACCCTCTCCTGGGTCCGCTGCTTCTTTACCCTGCCCACGGAACACTGGGCCTGTTGCATGCAGAGCAAGATCCCAGCATCAGTAGGCTTGCCCCTGGCATGCTAAGCAAATATACCCCTACCTTCCCTTTCCCTCTCTCTATCTCTATCCACCTCTCTTTGTCTCTCTCTCTCATTCTCTCTCTCTCTCTCTCCCTGTCTCTCTGTCTCTCTCTGTCTCTCTCTGTCTCTCTCTGTCTCTCTCTGTCTCTCTCTCCCTCTCTCTCTGTCTCTCTCTCTCTGTCTCTCTCTGTCTCTCTCTGTCTCTCTCTGTCTCTCTCTGTCTCTCTCTCCCTCTCTCTCTGTCTCTCTCTGTCTCTCTCTCTGTCTCTGTCTCTCTCACTCTGTCTCTGTCCCTGTCTCTCCCTCTCTCTGTGTCTCTCTCTCTTTATGTGTTTCTCTCTCTCTCTCTGTTTCTCTCTCTCTCTCTATCCACCTCTGTCTGTCTCTCTCATTCTCTCTGTCTCTCTCCCTCTCTCTCTCTCTATGTCTGTGTCGCTCTCTCTCTCTCTATCCACCTCTCTCTGTCTCTCTCTCATTCTCTCTGTCTCTCTCCCTCTCTCTCTCTTTATGTCTGTGTCTCTCTCTCTCTCTCTCTCTCTCTCTCTGCTTCACTCTGTCTTTCCCTGGAAATCCCAACACTGATGCTGGATTATGTAGCTTTGATGGAAATGGTGAGGTATTTTGGACACACTTTGACCTTGCAATCATTGATTATGACTCCTCTCACATTATTACCTTGACTGTAATTTATTAAAAAGAGTAGTTAATGGCTGGCCAGGTCATTATCAAATATCACAGCGGTCGCTTGTGTGAATACTGCCTTTTCCTGCACCCATTAACCATTGCCTGTCAGTCCTCCATCTTCAAGAACTCTCCCCTTCATCCTCAATTCCCTACCCTTATCCACTCCATCAGGGAGCTCTACACTGTATCTAACCCGTGCTGTACCTGCCCTGGGAGCGCTCGATGCTGACACTGGGTATAAAGTGGGGGGACACACACTGTCAGGGTAATGTAGAGGGAGCTCTACACTTTATCTAACACGTGCTGTACCTGCCCAGCGAGCACTCGATGCTGACACTGGGTATAAAGTGGGAGGGACACTGTCAGGGTAATGTAGAGGGAGGTCTACACTGTATCTAACCCGTGCGGTACCTGCCCTGGGAGCGCTCGATGCTGACACTGGGTATAAAGTGGGGGAGACACATTGTCAGGGTAATGTAGAGGGAGATCTACACTGTATCTAACACGTGCTGTACCTGCCCTGGGAGCGCTCGATGCTGACACTGGGTATAAAGTGGGAGGGACACACGGTCAGGGTAATGTAGAGGGAGATCTACACTGTATCTAACCCGTGCTGTACCTGCCCTGGGAGCGCTCGATGCTGACACTGGGTATAAAGTGGGGGAGACACACTGTCAGGGTAATGTAGAGGGAGATCTACACAGTATCTAACCCGTGCTGTACCTGCCCTGGGAGCGCTCGATGCTGACACTGGGTATAAAGTGGGAGGGACACACTGTCAGGGTAATGTAGAGGGAGCTCTACACTGTATCTAACCCGTGCTGTACCTGCCCTGGGAGCGCTCGATGCTGACACTGGGTATAAAGTGGGAGGGACACACTGTCAGGGTAATGTAGAGGGAGCTCTACACTGTATCTAACCCGTGCTGTACCTGCCCTGGGAGCGCTCGATGCTGACACTGGGTATAAAGTGGGAGGGACACACTGTCAGGGTAATGTAGAGGGAGCTCTACACTGTATCTAACCCGTGCTGTACCTGCCCTGGGAGAGCTCGATGCTGACACTGGGTATAAAGTGGGAGGGACACACTGTCAGGGTAATGTAGAGGGAGCTCTACACTGTATCTAACCCGTGCTGTACCTGCCCTGGGAGCGCTCGATGCTGACACTGGGTATAAAGTGGGAAGGTAATGTAGAGGGAGCTCTACCCTGTCTGTCGTGCCAATAAGGGAGGGTAAAGGTTTCATGGAATTGCAAGACGAGACGGAGATGTTCACTCTTCCACCCAGTGCCGTGTATGGCTGCTTACCTTCCTCATCCGGGAAGTGATGGGGGAGTTCTCAGCCGCGCCATCCAGTGTGATTACCACTTTCCCCATCTCGCCGATGTTCTCTTTGGTTCAGCCTTCGATGGAAGGTGATAGCCGACTCCGGGGCTGTCCCTGGATCAGGAACTTCCGGGCTGCTCCTGGGGAACTGGACGATTGAGCCCCTGTCACCACCTCGGGATGTCCCAACGCCCTTCAGAGCCCAGCAAGCACTTCTCGTAGCTCGTGTTACAACCTCTGCAGAGACCTTTAAATCGATGTTCTCATTTCCAGGTACAACTTACAAGAGATCGCCTGACCTCTTTACAGCTTTTACTGCAACAAATGAACTTAAAGCAACCCAGGCTAAACATTATTTTAGCAGGCAACTCAAGAACAGAGTTTGCTTCCTTTTAACATTTCAAATAACCAAAAATCTCCCACTCCAGCCTAAACTCTAGACCAATTCTACAGGAACCAGTCCGAGGTGATTCTTAACTCCCGAGGCTTTACTTCTGTGCTCTCTCTCTCTCTCTCTTTCCCAGCCCAGTGACTTTTAACCCCGGAACTATGATCCCAGGTGAGGGCTTTCCTGGAGGTTCTCCCTCTAGCTCAAGCTAGGCGAATCTTCCAATCTCATTTTCTATCTTCACGAATTCGAAACTAAGTACGAGCTCCCTCCCACATTCCTGCACTGTGATCTCTCGGCCGTTTCTACCTGCTCCTTCTCTCCCAGATCCTGGCTGACTGACTACAAGGGCTGCTCATGGACTAATCCTTCCTAAAGCCTGTCCCCCCCCCCCCCCAACTCCCCCATAGCAATTTGAATCACATGGACCTCGTATCCAGGTAGAAATGCTAATTAGTTACCCCTTGGACCTCCAACTTAATTCTACCTTGAAATTAAATATTTTTTTTTTAAGTATAAGCATTTACAAAACCGGACGACCTTAACACCTTCCTGGCCATCTATCCGCTGTCAGTACAGATGCTGCAGCCTTTGTCTAGACGTGTGGACGCCTTGCACCCGCTTCCCAGTAAACCCACCTCGGACTCAAAACCACCCCCCGTCTGCGGAACTCAGAACAGACCACCTACGTTCCTCACTTGAACCACGATTGAAGACAACCCCAATCTCATGAAACCTCACGTTTGTAACCATAGTCCATCTCGTAAGGAAGGAAAATCGGCAGCCAGTCTGCACACAGCAAGATCCCGCAAACAGCAATGTGATGAAATGGCCAGATAGTCCTCCTTCGGTGATAAAAACACCCAAAGGGTTCAGCACCCCACACGCCCCAACCCCCCCAACTCTTCATCCAACAGTAGGCCGTGGGACTTGATAGTCCCGCTCGATCAGCACCCCATCCATCATCTCAAGTATCCACATACTGAGGTAGGCGGCTGGTGGGGTGATGGGTGGTGATTTCTTTTGGCCAACGCCCAGCCAACAGGAGGTGTCAATCCACGAGCGGCTTCGCGTTTTCGAATGCCAACTCGAGGGAACACGTTCCTGGGGTTATTTACGTTTTAAGAATTTGCCATTAGACCTGAGTCACTTCCTGCTGAGGCCTGTACAGAAATCGCAGAAGGGCCAGCTGACCCCCCGCTGAGTGGCCACCTTTGCAGGGTACTGTCCGCTTTTTTAAAAAGTCCATTCCAAAAAAAGCCGGCGTCGCGTTAAGTTCCGTGGAATACGACAGCTTGACCGGGGCGCGACAGCAGCTTTCAGTACCCTTCGCAACTCCCCTGGAGAAGCGGGTCCAGGTCCGTTCGCGGCAAGATCTGCACGGCGTTCGTGGGGACGTAAGAAACAGGAGCAGGAGTTCGACCACTCGGCCCATCCGTCCAATACGACCATCGAACTTGGGCTTCAACTGCATTTCCCTGCCTGATTCCCTTGGTTCCCAAGACGCTAAACTTCTGCCCATCCCGGCCTTAAGTCCATTCAGTGATGGAGCATCCGCGACCCCCTGGGGTAGAGAATTCCAAAGATTCACAACCCTCCCAGGGAAGGAATTTCTCCCCATCTCAGTCCTAAATAGGATCAGCGCAGGCTCAGAGGGCCGAAGGGCCTGTTCCTGTGCTGTACTTTTTGTTCTAAATGATCCGGCCCCTTTCTTAAGACTGTGACCCCATGTCCTAGATTCCCCAATTGGCTTGCACTGCAAATGGTAGATAACATTCGTCCCACACATATGCCAAACAATGACCATCTCCGGCAAGAGAGAATTGAATCATCTCCTCTTGACATTCAGTGGCATCACCATCACTGAATCCCCCGCTATCAACATCCTGGGGGTTACCATTGACCAGAAACTGAACTGGGACCAGCCATATAAATACTGTGGCTACAAGAGCAGGTCAGAGGCTGGGAATCCTGCGGAGAGTAACTCACCTCCTGACTCCCCAAAGCCTGTCCACCATCTACAAGGCACAAGTCAGGAGTGTGATGGGATACTCCCCACTTGCCTGGATGAGCTGCAGCTCCCACAACACTCGAGAAGCTCGACACCATCCAGGACAAAGCAGCCCCGCTCGATCGGCCCCCCCAAACACAAACATTCACTCCCTCCACCACCGACGCACAGTAGCAACAGCGTGTGTACCATCTACAAGATGCATTGCAGCAACTCACCAAGGCACCTTCGACAGCACCTTCCAAACCCACCACCTCTACCATCTAGAAGGACAAGGGCAGCAGACACATGGGGAACACCCACCACCTGGAAGTTCCCTCCGAGCCCCTCACCATCCCGACTTGGAAATATATCGGCCGCTCCTTCACTGTCGCTGGGTCAAAATCCTGGAACTCCCTCCCTAACAGCGCCGTGGGTGTACCCACACCACATGGACAAAATCCTAGAATTCCCTCCCTAACAGCGCTGTGGGTGTACCTACACCACACGGACAAAATCCTGGAACTCTCTCCCTAACAGCGCTGTGGGTGTACCTACACCAGACGGACAAAATCCTGGAACTCCCTCCCTAACAGCGCTGTGGGTGTACCTACATCACACGGACAAAATCCTGGAACTCCCTCCCTAACAGCGCTGTGGGTGTACCTACACCACACGGACAAAATCCTGGAACTCCCTCCCTAATAGCACCGTGGGTGTACCTACACCATACAGACAAAATCCTGGAACTCCCTCCCTAACAGCGCTGTGGGTGTACCTACACCACACGGACAAAATCCTGGAACGCCTTCCCTAACAGCGCTGTGGGTGTACCTACACCACACGGGACAAAATCCTGGAACTCCATCCCTAACAGCGCAGTGGGTGTGCCTACACCACATGGGGACAAAATCCTGGAACTCCCTCCCTAACAGCGCTGTGGGTGTACCTACACCACACGGACAAAATCCTGGAACTCCCTCCCTAACAGCGCCGTGTGTGTAACTACACCACACGGGGACAAAATCCTGGAACTCCCTCCTTAACAGCGCTGTGGGTGTACCTACACCACACGGACAAAATCCTGGAACTCCCTCCCTAACAGCGCTGTGGGTGTAGCTACACCACACGGACAAAATACTGGAACTCCCTCCCTCATAGCGCCGTGTGTGTACCTACACCACACAGACAAAATCCTGGAACTCCCTCCTTAACAGCGCTGTGGGTGTACCAACACCACACGGGACAAATTCCTGGACCTCACTCCCTAACAGCGCAGTCGATGTGCCTACACCAAATGGGGACAAAATCCTGGAACTCCCTCCCTAACAGCTCTGTGGGTGCACCTACACCACACGGACAAAATCCTGGACCTCGCTCCCTAACGGCGCCGTGGGTGTACCTACACCACACGAGACAAAATCCTGGAACTCCCTCCCTAACAGCGCTGTGGGTGTACCTACACCACATGGACAAAATCCTGGAACTCCCTCCCTAACAGCACTGTGGGTGTACCTACATCACATGGGGACAAAATCCTGGATCTCCATCCCTAACAGCGCTGTGGGTGTACCTACACCACACGGACAAATTCCTGGAACTCCCTCCCTAACAGCGCTGTGTGTGTACCTACACCACATTGACAAAATCCTGGAACTCCCTCCCTAACAGCAGCATGGGTGTACCTACATCACACGGACAAAATCCTGGAACTCCCCCACTAACAGCACTGTGGGTGTATCTACACCACACAGGGGACAAAATCCTGGATCTCCCTCCCTAACAGCGCCGTGGGTGTACCTACACCACACGGACAAAATCCTGGAACTCCCTCCCTAACAGCGCTGTGGGTGTACCTACAACACACGGGCAAGTTCCTGGAACTCACTCCGTAACAGCACTGTGGGTGTACCTACACCTCCCGGGACAAAATCCTGGAACTCCCTCCCTTACAGTGCCGAGGGTGTACCTACACCACACGGACAAAATCCTGGAACTCCCTCCCTAACAGCGCTGCGCGTGTACCTACCCCACACGGACAAAATCCTGGAACACCCTCCCTAACAGCGCTGTGGGTGTACCTACACCACACGGAAAAAATCCTGGAACTCCCTCCCTAACAGCACCATGGGTGTACCTATATCACACGGACAAAATCCTGGAACTCCCCCACTAACAGCACTGTGCGTGTACCTACACCACACAGGCGACAAAATCCTGGATCTCGCTCCCTAACAGCGCTGTGGGAGTACCTACACCACACGGACAAATCCCTGGATTTCCCTCCCTAACAGCGCTGTGGGTGTACCTACACCACACGGACAAAGTCCTGGAACTCCCTCCCTAACAGCGCTGTGGGTGTACCTACACCACATGGACAAAATCCTGGAACTCCCTCCCTAACAGCACTGTGGGTGTACCTACATCACATGGGGACAAAATCCTGGATCTCCCTCCCTAACAGCGCTGTGGGTGTACCTACACCACACGGACAAATTCCTGGAACTCCCTCCCTAACAGCGCTGTGTGTGTACCTACACCACATTGACAAAATCCAGGAACTCCCTCCCTAACAGCAGCATGGGTGTACCTACATCACACGGAAAAAATCCTGGAACTCCCCCACTAACAGCACTGTGCGTGTATCTACACCACACAGGGGACAAAATCCTGGATCTCGCTCCCTAACAGTGCCGTGGGTGTACCTACACCACACACGGACAAAATCCTGGAACTCCCTCCCTAACAGCGCTGTGTGTGTACCTACACCACATGGACAAAATCCTGGAACTCCCTCCCTAACAGCACTGTGGGTGTACCTACATCACATGGGGACAAAATCCTGGATCTCCCTCCCTAACAGCGCTGTGGGTGTACCTACACCACACGGACAAATTCCTGGAACTCCCTCCCTAACAGTGCTGTGTGTGTACCTACACCACATTGACAAAATCCTGGAACTCCCCCACTAACAGCACTGTGGGCGTACCTACACCACACAGGGCACAAAATCCTGGATCTCCCTCCCTAACAGCGCCGTGGGTGTACCTACACCACACGGACAAAATCCTGGAACTCCCTCCCTAACAGCGCAGTGGGTGTACCTACACCACATGGGACAAAATCCTGGAACTCACTCCCTAACAGCGCTGTGGGTGTACCTACACCGCACGGACAAATCCCTGGATCTCACTCCCTAACAGCGCTGTGGGTGTACCTACACCACACGGACAAAATCCTGGAACTCCCTCCCTAACAGCGCTGTGGGTGTACCTACACCACATGGACAAAATCCTGGAACTCCCTCCCTAACAGCACTGTGGGTGTACCTACATCACATGGGGACAAAATCCTGGATCTCCCTCCCTAACAGCGCTGTGGATGTACCTACACCACACGGACAAATTCCTGGAACTCCCTCCCTAACAGCGCTGTGTGTGTACCTACACCACATTGACAAAATCCTGGAACTCCCTCCCTAACAGCAGCATGGGTGTACCTACATCACATGGACAAAATCCTGGAACTCCCCCACTAACAGCACTGTGCGTGTACCTACACCACACAGGGGACAAAATCCTGGATCTCGCTCCCTAACAGCGCCGTGGGTGTACCTACACCACACTGGACAAAATCCTGGAACTCCCTCCCTAACAGCGCTGTGGGTGTACCTACACCACACGGACAAATCCCTGGATCTCCCTCCCTAACAGCGCTGTGGGTGTACCTACACCACACGGACAAAATCCTGGAACTCCCTCCCTAACAGCGCTGTGTGTGTACCTACACCACATGGACAAAATCCTGGAACTCCCTCCCGAACAGCGCCGTGGGTGTACCTACACCACACGGGACAAAATCCTGGAACTCCCTCTCTAACAGCACCATGGGTGCACCTACATCACACGGACAAATTCCTGGAACTCCCCCACTAACAGCACTGTGGGTGTACCTACACCACACAGGGGACAAAATCCTGGATGTCCCTCCCTAACAGCGCCGTGGGTGTACCTACACCACACGGACAAAATCCTGGAACTCCCTCCCTAACAGCGCTGTGGGAGTACCTACAACACACGGGCAATTTCCTGGAACTCACTCCGTAACAGCACTGTGGGTGTACCTACACCTCCCGGGACAAAATCCTGGAACTCCCTCCCTAACAGTGCCGAGGGTGTACCTACACCACACGGGACAAAATCCTGGAACTCCCTCCCTAACAGCGCTGTGGGTGTACCTACACCACACGGACAAAATCCTGGAACTCCCTCCCTAACAGCGCTGCGCGTGTACCTACACCACACGGACAAAATCCTGGAACACCCTCCCTAACAGCGCTGTGGGTGTACCTACACCACACGGAAAAAATCCTGGAACTCCCTCCCTAACAGCACCATGGGTGTACCTACATCACACAGACAAAGTCCTGGAACTCCCCCACTAACAGCACTGTGCGTGTACCTACACCACACAGGGGACAAAATCCTGGATCTCGCTCCCTAACAGCGCCGTGGGTGTACCTACACCACAAGGGACAAAATCCTGGAACTCCCTCCCTAACAGCGCTGTGGGTGTACCTACACCACACGGACAAATCCCTGGATCTCCCTCCCTAACAGCGCTGTGGGTGTAGCTACACCACACGGACAAAATCCTGGAACTCCCTCCCTAACAGCGCTGTGGGTGTACCTACACCACATGGACAAAATCCTGGAACTCCCTCCCTAACAGCACTGTGGGTGTACCTACATCACATGGGGACAAAATCCTGGATCTCCCTCCCTAACAGCGCTGTGGGTGTACCTACACCACACGGACAAATTCCTGGAACTCCCTCCCTAACAGCGCTGTGGGTGCACCTACACCACATTGACAAAATCCAGGAATTCCCTCCCTAACAGCAGCATGGGTGTACCTACATCACACGTACAAAATCCTGGAACTCCCCCACTAACAGCACTGTGCGTGTATCTACACCACACAGGGGACAAAATCGTGGATCTCGCTCCCTAACAGCGCCGTGGGTGTACCAACACCACATGGGACAAAATCCTGGAACTCCCTCCCTAACAGCGCTGTGGGTGTACCTACACCACACGGACAAATCCCTGGATCTCCCTCCCTAACAGCGCTGTGGGTGTACCTACACCACACACGGACAAAATCCTGGAACTCCCTCCCTAACAGCGCTGTGGGTGTACCTACATCACATGGGGACAAAAGCCTGGAACTCGCTCCATAACAGCACTGTGGGTGTACCTACATCACATGGGGACAAAATCCTGGATCTCCCTCCCTAAGAGCGATGTGGGTGTACCTACACCACACGGACAAATTCCTGGAACTCCCTCCCTAACAGCGCTGTGTGTGTACCTACACCACATTGACAAAATCCTGGAACTCCCTCCCTAACAGCAGCATGGGTGTACCTACATCACACGGACAAAATCCTGGAACTCCCCCACTAACAGCACTGTGCGTGTACCTACACCACACAGGGGACAAAATCCTGGATCTCGCGCCCTAACAGCGCCGTGGGTGTACCTACACCACACGGGACAAAATCCTGGAACTCCCTCCCTAACAGCGCTGTGGGTGTACCTACACCACACGGACAAAATCCTGGAACTCCCTCCCTAACAGCGCTGTGGGTGTACCTACACCACACGGACAAAATCCTGGAACTCCCTCCCTAACAGCGCTGTGTGTGTACCTACACCACATGGACAAAATCCTGGAACTCCCTCCCTAACAGCGCCGTGGGTGTACCTACACCACACGGGACAAAATCCTGGAACTCCCTCCCTAACAGCACCATGGGTGCACCTACATCACACGGACAAAATCCTGGAACTCCCCCACTAACAGCACTGTGAGTGTACCTACACCACACAGGGGACAAAGTCCTGGATCTATCTCCCTAACAGCGCCGTGGGTGTACCTACACCACACGGACAAAATCCTGGAACTCCCTCCCTAACAGCGCTGTGGGTGTACCTACACCACACGGGCAATTTCCTGGAACTCACTCCGTAACAGCACTGTGGGTGTACCTACACCTCCCGGGACAAAATACTGGAACTCCCTCCCTAACAGTGCCGAGGGTGTACCTACACCACACGGGACAAAATCCTGGAACTCCATCCCTAACAGCGCTGTGGGTGTACCTACACCACACGGACAAAATCCTGGAACTCCCTCCCTAACAGCGCTGCGCGTGTACCTACCCCACACGGACAAAATCCTGGAACACCCTCCCTAACAGCGCTGTGGGTGTACCTACACCACACGGAAAAAATCCTGGAACTCCGTCCCTAACAGCACCATGGGTGTACCTACATCACACGGACAAAATCCTGGAACTCCCCCACTAATAGCACTGTGCGTGTACCTACACCACACAGGGGACAAAATCCTGGACCTCGCTCCCTAACAGCGCTGTGGGAGTACCTACACCACACGGACAAATCCCTGGATCTCCCTCCCTAACAGCGCTGTGGGTGTACCTACACCACACGGACAAAATCCTGGAACTCCCTCCCTAACAGCACTGTGGGTGTACCTACATCACATGGGGACAAAATCCTGGATCTCCCTCCCTAACAGCGCTGTGGGTGTACCTACACCACACGGACAAATTCCTGGAACTCCCTCCCTAACAGCGCTGTGTGTGTACCTACACCACACGGGACAAAATCCTGGAACTCCCTCCCTAACAGCACTGTGCGTGTATCTACACCACACAGGGGACAAAATCCTGGATCTCGCTCCCTAACAGTGCCGTGGGTGTACCTACACCACACGGGACAAAATCCTGGAACTCCCTCCCTAACAGCGCTGTGGGTGTACCTACACCACACGGACAAATCCCTGGATCTCCCTCCCTAACAGCGCTGTGTGTGTACCTACACCACATGGACAAAATCCTGGAACTCCCTCCCTAACAGCACTGTGGGTGTACCTACATCACATGGGGACAAAATCCTGGAACTCCCTCCCTAACAGCGCTGTGGGTGTACCTACACCACACGGACAAATTCCTGGAACTCCCTCCCTAACCGTGCTGTTTGTGTACCTACACCACATTGACAAAATCCTGGAACTCCCCCACTAACAGCAATGTGGACGTACCTACACCACACAGGGGACAAAATCCTGGATCTCCCTCCCTAACAGCGCCGTGGGTGTACCTACACCACACGGACAAAATCCTGGAACTCCCTCCCTAACAGCGCAGTGGGTGTACCGACACCACACGGGACAAAATCCTGGAACTCCCTCCCAAACAGCGCTGTGGGTGTACCTACACCGCACGGACAAATCCCTGGATCTCCCTCCCTAACAGCACTGTGGGTGTACCGACACCACACGGACAAAATCCTGGAACTCCCTCCCTAACAGCGCTGTGGGTGTACCTACACCACATGGACAAAATCCTGGAACTCCCTCCCTAACAGCACTGTGGGTGTACCTACATCACATGGGGACAAAATCCTGGATCTCCCTCCCTAACAGCGCTGTGGATGTACCTACACCACACGGACAAATTCCTGGAACTCCCTCCCTAACAGCGCTGTGTGTGTACCTACACCACATTGACAAAATCCTGGAACTCCCTCCCTAACAGCGCTGTGTGTGTACCTACACCACATTGACAAATTCCTGGAACTCCCTCCCTAACAGCGCTGTGTGTGTACCTACACCACATTGACAAAATCCTGGAACTCCCTCCCTAACAGCACCATGGGTGTACCTACATCACATGGACAAAATCCTGGAACTCCCCCACTAACAGCACTGTGCGTGTACCTACACCACACAGGGGACAAAATCCTGGATCTCGCTCCCTAACAGCGCCGTGGGTGTACCTACACCACACGGGACAAAATCCTGGAACTCCCTCCCTAACAGCGCTGTGGGTGTACCTACACCACACGGACAAATCCCTGGAACTCCCTCCCTAACAGCGCTGTGGGTGTACCTACACCACACGGACAAAATCCTGGAACTCCCTCCCTAACAGCGCTGTGGGAGTACCTACACCACACGGGCAATTTCCTGGAACTCACTCCGTAACAGCACTGTGGGTGTACCTACACCTCCCGGGACAAAATCCTGGAACTCCCTCCCTAACAGTGCCGAGGGTGTACCTACACCACACGGGACAAAATCCTGGAACTCCCTCCCTAACAGCGCTGTGGGTGTACCTACACCACACGGACAAAATCCTGGAACTCCCTCCCTAACAGCGCTGCGCGTGTACCTACACCACACGGACAAAATCCTGGAACACCCTCCCTAACAGCGCTGTGGGTGTACCTACACCACACGGAAAAAATCCTGGAACTCCCTCGCTAACAGCACCATGGGTGTACCTACATCACACGGACAAAATCCTGGAACTCACGCACTAACAGCACTGTGTGTGTACCTACACCACACAGGGGACAAAATCCTGGATCTCGCTCCCTAAAAGCGCCGTGGGTGTACCTACACCACACGGGACAAAATCCTGGAACTCCCTCCCTAACAGCGCTGTGGGTGTACCTACACCACACGGACAAATCCCTGGATCTCCCTCCCTAACAGCGCTGTGGGTGTACCTACACCACACGGACAAAATCCTGGAACTCCCTCCCTAACAGCGCTGTGGGTGTACCTACACCACATGGACAAAATCCTGGAACTCCCTCCCTAACAGCACTGTGGGTGTACCTACATCACATGGGGACAAAATCCTGCATCTCCCTCCCTAACAGCGCTGTGGGTGTACCTACACCACACACGGACAAAATCCTGGAACTCCCTCCCTAACAGCGCTGTGTGTTTACCTACACCACATGGACAAAATCCTGGAACTCCCTCCCTAACAGCACTGTGGGTGTACCTACATCACATGGGGACAAAAGCCTGGATCTCCCTCCCTAACAGCGCTGTGGGTGTACCTACACCACACGGACAAATTCCTGGAACTCCCTCCCTAACAGCGCTGTGTGTGTACCTACACCAAATTGACAAAATCCTGGAACTCCCTCCCTAACAGCACTGTGGGTGTACCTACATCACATGGGGACAAAATCCTGGATCTCCCTCCCTAACAGCGCTGTGGATGTACCAACACCACACGGACAAATTCCTGGAACTCCCTCCCTAACTGCGCTGTGTGTGTACCTACACCACATTGACAAAATCCTGGAACTCCCGCCCTAACAGCAGCATGGGTGTACCTACATCACACGGACAAAATCCTGGAACTCCCCCACTAACAGCACTGTGCGTGTATCTACACCACACAGGGGACAAAATCCTGGATCTCGCTCCCTAACAGTGCCGTGGGTGTACCTACACCACACGGGACAAAATCCTGGAACTCCCTCCCTAACAGCGCTGTGGGTGTACCTACACCACACGGACAAATCCCTGGATCTCCCTCCCTAACAGCGCTGTGGGTGTACCTACACCACAGGGACAAAATCCTGGAAATCCCTCCCTAACAGCGCTGTGTGTGTACCTACACCACATGGACAAAATCCTGGAACTCCCTCCCTAACAGCACTGTGGGTGTACCTACATCACATGGGGACAAAATCCTGGATCTCCCTCCCTAACAGCGCTGTGGGTGTTCCTACACCACACGGACAAATTCCTGGAACTCCCTCCCTAACCGTGCTGTGTGTGTACCTACACCACATTGACAAAATCCTGGAACTCCCCCACTAACAGCAATGTGGACGTACCTACACCACACAGGGGACAAAATCCTGGATCTCCCTCCCTAACAGCGCCGTGGGTGTACCTACACCACACGGACAAAATCCTGGAACTCCCTCCCTAATAGCGCAGTGGGTGTACCTACACCACACGGGACAAAATCCTGGAACTCCCTCCCTAACAGCGCTGTGGGTGTACCTACACCGCACGGACAAATCCCTGGATCTCCCTCCCTAACAGCGCTGTGGGTGTACCTACACCACACGGACAAAATCCTGGAACTCCCTCCCTAACAGCGCTGTGGGTGTACCTACACCACATGGACAAAATCCTGGAACTCCCTCCCTAACAGCACTGTGGGTGTAACTACATCACATGGGGACAAAATCCTGGATCTCCCTCCCTAACAGCGCTGTGGATGTACCTACACCACACAGACAAATTCCTGGAACTCCCTCCCTAACAGCGCTGTGTGTGTACCTACACCACATTGACAAAATCCTGGAACTCCCTCCCTAACAGCAGCATGGGTGTACCTACATCACATGGACAAAATCCTGGAACTCCCCCACTAACAGCACTGTGCGTGTACCTACACCACACAGGGGACAAAATCCTGGATCTCGCTCCCTAACAGCGCCGTGGGTGTACCTACACCACACGGGACAAAATCCTGGAACTCCCTCCCTAACAGCGCTGTGGGTGTACCTACACCACACGGACAAATCCCTGGAACTCCCTCCCTAACAGCGCTGTGGGTGTACCTACACCACACGGACAAAATCCTGGAACTCCCTCCCTAACAGCGCTGTGGGAGTACCTACACCACACGGGCAATTTCCTGGAACTCACTCCGTAACAGCACTGTGGGTGTACCTACACCTCCCGGGACAAAATCCTGGAACTCCCTCCCTAACAGTGCCGAGGGTGTACCTACACCACACGGGACAAAATCCTGGAACTCTCTCCCTAACAGCGCTGTGGGTGTACCTACACCACACGGACAAAATCCTGGAACTCCCTCCCTAACAGCGCTGCGCGTGTACCTACACCACACGGACAAAATCCTGGAACACCCTCCCTTACAGCGCTGTGGGTGTACCTACACCAGACGGAAAAAATCCTGGAACTCCCTCGCTAACAGCACCATGGGTGTACCTACATCACACGGACAAAATCCTGGAACTCCCCCACTAACAGCACTGTGCGTGTACCTACACCACACAGGGGACAAAATCCTGGATCTCGCTCCCTAACAGCGCCGTGGGTGTACCAACACCACACGGGACAAAATCCTGGAACTCCCTCCCTAACAGCACTGTGGGTGTACCTACACCACACGGACAAATCCCTGGATCTCCCTCCCTAACAGCGCTGTGGGTGTACCTACACCACACGGACAAAATCCTGGAACTCCCTCCCTAACAGCGCTGTGGGTGTACCTACACCACATGGACAAAATCCTGGAACTCCCTCCCTAACAGCACTGTGGGTGTACCTACATCACATGGGGACAAAATCCTGGATCTCCCTCCCTAACAGCGCTGTGGGTGTACCTACACCACACGGACAAATTCCTGGAACTCCCTCCCTAACAGCGCTGTGTGTGCACCTACACCACATTGACAAAATCCAGGAACTCCCTCCCTAACAGCAGCATGGGTGTACCTACATCACACGTACAAAATCCTGGAACTCCCCCACTAACAGCACTGTGCGTCTATCTACACCACACAGGGGACAAAATCCTGGATCTCGCTCCCTAACAGCGCCGTGGGTGTAACAACACCACATGGGACAAAATCCTGGAACTCCCTCCCTAACAGCGCTGTGGCTGTACCTACACCACACGGACAAATCCCTGGATCTCCCTCCCAAACAGCGCTGTGTGTTTACCTACACCACATGGACAAAATCCTGGAACTCCCTCCCTAACAGCACTGTGGGTGTACCTACATCACATGGGGACAAAAGCCTGGATCTCCCTCCCTAACAGCGCTGTGGGTGTACCTACACCACACGGACAAATTCCTGGAACTCCCTCCCTAACAGCGCTGTGTGTGTACCTACACCAAATTGACAAAATCCTGGAACTCCCTCCCTAACAGCGCTGTGAGTGTACCTACACCACGCAGGGGACAAAATCCTGGATCTCCCTCCCTAACAGCGCCGTGGGTGTACCTACACCACACGGACAAAATCCTGGAACTCCCTCCCTAACAGCGCAGTGGGTGTACCTACACCGCACGGACAAATCCCTGGATCTCCCTCCCTAACAGCGCTGTGGGTGTACCTACACCACACAGACAAAATCCTGGAACTCCCTCCCTAACAGCGCTGTGGGTGTACCTACACCACATGGACAAAATCCTGGAACTCCCTCCCTAACAGCACTGTGGGTGTACCTACTTCACATGGGGACAAAATCCTGGATCTCCCTCCCTAACAGCGCTGTGGATGTACCAACACCACACGGACAAATTCCTGGAACTCCCTCCCTAACTGCGCTGTGTGTGTACCTACACCACATTGACAAAATCCTGGAACTCCCTCCCTAACAGCAGCATGGGTGTACCTACATCACACGGACAAAATCCTGGAACTCCCCCACTAACAGCACTGTGCGTGTACCTACACCACACAGGGGACAAAATCCTGGATCTCGCTCCCTAACAGCGCCGTGGGTGTACCTACACCACACGGGACAAAATCCTGGAACTCCCTCCCTAACAGCGCTGTGGGTGTATCTACACCACACGGAAAAATCCCTGGATCTCCCTCCCTAACAGCGCTGTGGGTGTACCTACACCAGACGGACAAAATCCTGGAACTCCCTCCCTAACAGCGCTGTGTGTGTACCTACACCACACGGACAAAATCCTGGAACTCCCTCCCTAACAGCGCTGTGGGTGTACCTACACCACACGGACAAAATCCTGGAACTCCATCCCTAACAGCGCCGTGGGTGTAACTACACCATTCGGGACAAAATCCTGGAACTCCCTTCCTAACAGCGCTGTGGGTGTACCTACACCAGACGGGACAAAATCCTGGAACTCCCTCCCTAACAGCGCCGTGTGTGTACCTACACCACACGGTCAAAATCCTGGAACTCCCTCCCTAACAGCGCTGTGTGTGTACCTACACCACATGGACAAAATCCTGGAACTCCCTCCCTAACAGCATTGTGGGTGTACCTACACCACATGGGGACAAAATCCTGGATCTCCCTCCCTAACAGCGGTGTGGGTGTACCTACACCACACGGACAAAATCCTCGAACTCCCTCCCTAACAGCGCTGTGTGTGGACCTACACCACATGGACAAAATCCTGGAACTCCCTCCCTAACAGCACTGTGGGTGTACCTACACCACATGTATAAAATCTTGGAACTCCCTCCCTAACAGCGCTGTGGGTGTACCTACACCACACGGGCAATTTCCTGGAACTCCCTCCCGAACACCGCTGTGGGTGTACCTGCACCACACGGGACAAAATCCTGGAACTCCCTCCCTAACAGCGCTGTGGGTGTACCTACACCACATGGGGACAAAATCCTGGATCTCCCTCCCTAACAGCGCTGTGGGTGTACCTACACCACATGGACAAAATCCTGGAACTCCCTCCCGAACAGCGCTGTGGGTGTCCTACACCACACGGGCAATTTACTGGAACTCCCTCCCTAACAGCACTGTGGGTGTAGCTACACCACACGGACAAAATATTGGAACACCCTTCCTCATAGCGCCGTGTGTGTACCTACACCACACAGACAAAATCCTGGAACTCCCACCTTAACAGCGCTGTGGGTGTATCTACACCACACGGGACAAAATCGTGGACCTCCCTCCCTTACAGCGCTGTGGGTGTACCTACACCACACGGGACAAAATCCTGGAACTCCCTCCCTAACAGCGCTGTGGGTGTACCTACACCACACGGACAAAATCCTGGAACTCCCTTCCTAACAGCGCTGTGGGTGTACCTACACCACACGGGACAAGATCCTGGAACTCCCTCCCTAACAGCGCTGTGGGTGTACCTACACCACACGGACAAATCCCTGGATCTCCCTCCCTAACAGCGCTGTGGGTGTACCTACACCACACGGACAAAATCGTGGAACTCCCTCCCGAACAGCGCTGTGGGAGTACCTACACCACACGGGCAATTTCCTGGAACTCACTCCGTAACAGCACTGTGGGAGTACCTACACCTCCCGGGACAAAATCCTGGAACTCCCTCCCTAACAGTGCCGAGGGTGTACCTACACCACACGGGACAAAATCCTGGAACTCCCTCCCTAACAGCGCTGTGGGTGCACCTACACCACACGGACAAAATCCTGGAACTCCCTCCCTAACAGCGCTGCGCGTGTACCTACACCACACGGACAAAATCCTGGAACACCCTCCCTAACAGCGCTGTGGGTGTACCTACAACACACGGAAAAAATCCTGGAACTCCCTCGCTAACAGCACCATGGGTGTACCTACATCACACGGACAAAATCCTGGAACTCCCCCACTAACAGCACTGTGCGTGTACCTACACCACACAGGGGACAAAATCCTGGATCTCGCTCCCTAACAGCGCCGTGGGTGTACCTACACCACACGGGACAAAATCCTGGAACTCCCTCCCAAACAGCGCTGTGGGTGTACCTACACCACACGTACAAATCCCTGGATCTCCCTCCCTAACAGCGCTGTGGGTGTACCTACACCACACGGACAAAATCCTGGAACTCCCTCCCTAACAGCGCTGTGGGTGTACCTACAACACATGGACAAAATCCTGGAACTCCCTCCCTAACAGCACTGTGCGTGTACCTACACCACACAGGGGACAAAATCCTGGATCTCGCTCCCTAACAGCGCTGTGGGAGTACCTACACCACACGGACAAATCCCTGGATCTCCCTCCCTAACAGCGCTGTGGGTGTACCTACACCACACGGACAAAATCCTGGAACTCCCTCCCTAACAGCACTGTGGGTGTACCTACATCACATGGGGACAAAATCCTGGATCTCCCTCCCTAACAGCGCTGTGGGTGTACCTACACCACACGGACAAATTCCTGGAACTCCCTCCCTAACAGCGCTGTGTGTGTACCTACACCACATTGACAAAATCCAGGAACTCCCTCCCTAACAGCAGCATGGGTGTACCTACATCACACGGACAAAATCCTGGAACTCCCCCGCTAACAGCACTGTGCGTGTATCTACACCACACAGGGGACAAAATCCTGGATCTCGCTCCCTAACAGTGCCGTGGGTGTACCTACACCACACGGGACAAAATCCTGGAACTCCCTCCCTAACAGCGCTGTGGGTGTACCTACACCACACGGACAAATCCCTGGATCTCCCTCCCTAACAGCGCTGTGGGTGTACCTACACCACAGGGACAAAATCCTGGAAATCCCTCCCTAACAGCGCTGTGTGTGTACCTACACCACATGGACAAAATCCTGGAACTCCCTCCCTAACAGCACTGTGGGTGTACCTACATCACATGGGGACAAAATCCTGGAACTCCCTCCCTAACAGCGCTGTGGGTGTACCTACACCACACGGACAAATTCCTGGAACTCCCTCCCTAACCGTGCTGTTTGTGTACCTACACCACATTGACAAAATCCTGGAACTCCCCCACTAACAGCAATGTGGACGTACCTACACCACACAGGGGACAAAATCCTGGATCTCCCTCCCTAACAGCGCCGTGGGTGTACCTACACCACACGTACAAAATCCTGGAACTCCCTCCCTAACAGCGCAGTGGGTGTACCGACACCACACGGGACAAAATCCTGGAACTCCCTCCCAAACAGCGCTGTGGGTGTACCTACACCGCACGGACAAATCCCTGGATCTCCCTCCCTAACAGCGCTGTGGGTGTACCGACACCACACGGACAAAATCCTGGAACTCCCTCCCTAACAGCGCTGTGGGTGTACCTACACCACATGCACAAAATCCTGGAACTCCCTCCCTAACAGCACTGTGGGTGTACCTACATCACATGGGGACAAAATCCTGGATCTCCCTCCCTAACAGCGCTGTGGATGTACCTACACCACACGGACAAATTCCTGGAACTCCCTCCCTAACAGCGCTGTGTGTGTACCTACACCACATTGACAAAATCCTGGAACTCCCTCCCTAACAGCAGCATGGGTGTACCTACATCACATGGACAAAATCCTGGAACTCACCCACTAACAGCACTGTGCGTGTACCTACACCACACAGGGGACAAAATCCTGGATCTCGCTCCCTAACAGCGCCGTGGGTGTACCTACACCACACGGGACAAAATCCTGGAACTCCCTCCCTAACAGCGCTGTGGGTGTACCTACACCACACGGACAAATCCCTGGAACTCCCTCCCTAACAGCGCTGTGGGTGTACCTACACCACACGGACAAAATCCTGGAACTCCCTCCCTAACAGCGCTGTGGGAGTACCTACACCACACGGGCAATTTCCTGGAACTCACTCCGTAACAGCACTGTGTGTGTACCTACACCTCCCGGGACAAAATCCTGGAACTCCCACCCTAACAGTGCTGTGGGTGTACCTACACCTCCCGGGACAAAATCCTGGAACTCCCTCCCTAACAGTGCCGAGGGTGTACCTACACCACACGGGACAAAATCCTGGAACTCCCTCCCTAACAGCGCTGTGGGTGTACCTACACCACACGGACAAAATCCTGGAACTCCCTCCCTAACAGCGCTGCGCGTGTACCTACACCACACGGACAAAATCCTGGAACACCCTCCCTAACAGAGCTGTGGGTGTACCTACACCACACGGAAAAAATCCTGGAACTCCCTCGCTAACAGCACCATGGGTGTACCTACATCACACGGACAAAATCCTGGAACTCCCCCACTAACAGCACTGTGCGTGTACCTACACCACACAGGGGTCAAAATCCTGGATCTCGCTCCCTAACAGCGCCGTGGGTGTACCTACACCACACGGGACAAAATCCTGGAACTCCCTCCCTAACAGCGCTGTGGGTGTACCTACACCACACGGACAAATCCCTGGATCTCCCACCCTAACAGCGCTGTGGGTGTACCTACACCACACGGACAAAATCCTGGAACTCCCTCCCTAACAGCGCTGTGGGTGTACCTACACCACATGGACAAAATCCTGGAACTCCCTCCTTAACAGCACTGTGGGTGTACCTACATCACATGGGGACAAAATCCTGGATCTCCCTCCCTAACAGCGCTGTGGGTGTACCTACACCACACGGACAAATTCCTGGAACTCCCTCCCTAACAGCGCTGTGTGTGCACCTACACCACATTGACAAAATCCAGGAACTCCCTCCCTAACAGCAGCATGGGTGTACCTACATCACACGTACAAAATCCTGGAACTACCCCACTAACAGCACTGTGCGTCTATCTACACCACACAGGGGACAAAATCCTGGATCTCGCTCCCTAACAGCGCCGTGGGTGTAACAACACCACATGGGACAAAATCCTGGAACTCCCTCCCTAACAGCGCTGTGGGTGTACCTACACCACACGGACAAATCCCTGGATCTCCCTCCCTAACAGCACTGTGGGTGTACCTACACCACACACGGACAAAATCCTGGAACTCCCTCCCTAACAGCGCTGTGTGTTTACCTACACCACATGGACAAAATCCTGGAACTCCCTCCCTAACAGCACTGTGGGTGTACCTACATCACATGGGGACAAAAGCCTGGATCTCCCTCCCTAACAGCGCTGTGGGTGTACCTACACCACACGGACATATTCCTGGAACTCCCTCCCTAACAGCGCTGTGTGTGTACCTACACCAAATTGACAAAATCCTGGAACTCCCTCCCTAACAGCACTGTGGGTGTACCTACATCACATGGGGACAAAATCCTGGATCTCCCTCCCTAACAGCGCTGTGGATGTACCAACACCACACGGACAAATTCCTGGAACTCCCTCCCTAACTGCGCTGTGTGTGTACCTACACCACATTGACAAAATCCTGGAACTCCCGCCCTAACAGCAGCATGGGTGTACCTACATCACACGGACAAAATCCTGGAACTCCCCCACTAACAGCACTGTGCGTGTATCTACACCACACAGGGGACAAAATCCTGGATCTCGCTCCCTAACAGTGCCGTGGGTGTACCTACACCACACGGGACAAAATCCTGGAACTCCCTCCCTAACCGTGCTGTGTGTGTACCTACACCACATTGACAAAATCCTGGAACTCCCCCACTAACAGCAATGTGGACGTACCTACACCACACAGGGGACAAAATCCTGGATCTCCCTCCCTAACAGCGCCGTGGGTGTACCTACACCACACGGACAAAATCCTGGAACTCCCTCCCTAACAGCGCAGTGGGTGTACCTACACCACACGGGACAAAATCCTGGAACTCCCTCCCTAACAGCGCTGTGGGTGTACCTACACCGCACGGACAAATCCCTGGATCTCCCTCCCTAACAGCGCTGTGGGTGTACCTACACCACACGGACAAAATCCTGGAACTCCCTCCCTAACAGCGCTGTGGGTGTACCTACACCACATGGACAAAATCCTGGAACTCCCTCCCTAACAGCACTGTGGGTGTAACTACATCACATGGGGACAAAATCCTGGATCTCCCTCCCTAACAGCGCTGTGGATGTACCTACTCCACACGGAAAAATTCCTGGAACTCCCTCCCAAACAGCGCTGTGTGTGTACCTACACCACATTGACAAAATCCTGGAACTCCCTCCCTAACAGCAGCATGGGTGTACCTACATCACATGGACAAAATCCTGGAACTCCACCACTAACAGCACTGTGCGTGTACCTACACCACACAGGGGACAAAATCCTGGATCTCGCTCCCTAACAGCGCCGTGGGTGTACCTACACCACACGGGACAAAATCCTGGAACTCCCTCCCTAACAGCGCTGTGGGTGTACCTACACCACACGGACAAATCCCTGGAACTCCCTCCCTAACAGCGCTGTGGGTGTACCTACACCACACGGACAAAATCCTGGAACTCCCTCCCTAACAGCGCTGTGGGAGTACCTACACCACACGGGCAATTTCCTGGAACTCACTCCGTAACAGCACTGTGGGTGTACCTACACCTCCCGGGACAAAATCCTGGAACTCCCTCCCTAACAGTGCCGAGGGTGTACCTACACCTCACGGGACAAAATCCTGGAACTCCCTCCCTAACAGCGCTGTGGGTGTACCTACACCACACGGACAAAATCCTGGAACTCCCTCCCTAACAGCGCTGCGCGTGTACCTACACCACACGGACAAAATCCTGGAACACCCTCCCTTACAGCGCTGTGGGTGTACCTACACCACACAGAAAAAATCCTGGAACTCCCTCGCTAACAGCACCATGGGTGTACCTACATCACACGGACAAAATCCTGGAATTCCCCCACTAACAGCACTGTGCGTGTACCTACACCACACAGGGGACAAAATCCTGGATCTCGCTCCCTAACAGCGCCGTGGGTGTACCTACACCACACGGGACAAAATCCTGGAACTCCCTCCCTAACAGCACTGTGGGTGTACCTACACCACACGGACAAATCCCTGGATCTCCCTCCCTAACAGCGCTGTGGGTGTACCTACACCACACGGACAAAATCCTGGAACTCCCTCCCTAACAGCGCTGTGGGTGTACCTACACCACATGGACAAAATCCTGGAACTCCCTCCCTAACAGCACTGTGGGTGTACCTACATCACATGGGGACAAAATCCTGGATCTCCCTCCCTAACAGCGCTGTGGGTGTACCTACACCACACGGACAAATTCCTGGAACTCCCTCCCTAACAGCGCTGTGTGTGCACCTACACCACATTGACAAAATCCAGGAACTCCCTCCCTAACAGCAGCATGGGTGTACCTACATCACACGTACAAAATCCTGGAACTCCCCCACTAACAGCACTGTGCGTCTATCTACACCACACAGGGGACAAAATCCTGGATCTCGCTCCCTAACAGCGCCGTGGGTGTAACAACACCACATGGGACAAAATCCTGGAACTCCCTCCCTAACAGCGCTGTGGCTGTACCTACACCACACGGACAAATCCCTGGATCTCCCTCCCAAACAGCGCTGTGTGTTTACCTACACAACATGGACAAAATCCTGGAACTCCCTCCCTAACAGCACTGTGGGTGTACCTACATCACATGGGGACAAAAGCCTGGATCTCCCTCCCTAACAGCGCTGTGGGTGTACCTACACCACACGGACAAATTCCTGGAACTCCCTCCCTAACAGCGCTGTGTGTGTACCTACACCAAATTGACAAAATCCTGGAACTCCCTCCCTAACAGCGCTGTGAGTGTACCTACACCACGCAGGGGACAAAATCCTGGATCTCCCTCCCTAACAGCGCCGTGGGTGTACCTACACCACACGGACAAAATCCTGGAACTCCCTCCCTAACAGCGCAGTGGGTGTACCTACACCGCACGGACAAATCCCTGGATCTCCCTCCCTAACAGCGCTGTGGGTGTACCTACACCACACAGACAAAATCCTGGAACTCCCTCCCTAACAGCGCTGTGGGTGTACCTACACCACATGGACAAAATCCTGGAACTCCCTCCCTAACAGCACTGTGGGTGTACCTACTTCACATGGGGACAAAATCCTGGATCTCCCTCCCTAACAGCGCTGTGGATGTACCAACACCACACGGACAAATTCCTGGAACTCCCTCCCTAACTGCGCTGTGTGTGTACCTACACCACATTGACAAAATCCTGGAACTCCCTCCCTAACAGCAGCATGGGTGTACCTACATCACACGGACAAAATCCTGGAACTCCCCCACTAACAGCACTGTGCGTGTACCTACACCACACAGGGGACAAAATCCTGGATCTCGCTCCCTAACAGTGCCGTGGGTGTACCTACACCACACGGGACAAAATCCTGGAACTCCCTCCCTAACAGCGCTGTGGGTGTACCTACACCACACGGAAAAATCCCTGGATCTCCCTCCCTAACAGCGCTGTGGGTGTACCTACACCAGACGGACAAAATCCTGGAACTCCCTCCCTAACAGCGCTGTGTGTGTACCTACACCACACGGACAAAATCCTGGAACTCCCTCCCTAACAGCGCTGTGGGTGTACCTACACCACACGGACAAAATCCTGGAACTCCCTCCCTAACAGCGCCGTGGGTGTAACTACACCATTCGGGACAAAATCCTGGAACTCCCTTCCTAACAGCGCTGTGGGTGTACCTACACCAGACGGGACAAAATCCTGGAACTCCCTCCCTAACAGCGCCGTGTGTGTACCTACACCACACGGTCAAAATCCTGGAACTCCCTCCCTAACAGCGCTGTGTGTGTACCTACACCACATGGACAAAATCCTGGAACTCCCTCCCTAACAGCATTGTGGGTGTACCTACACCACATGGGGACAAAATCCTGGATCTCCCTCCCTAACAGCGCTGTGGGTGTACCTACACCACACGGACAAAATCCTCGAACTCCCTCCCTAACAGCGCTGTGTGTGGACCTACACCACATGGACAAAATCCTGGAACTCCCTCCCTAACAGCACTGTGGGTGTACCTACACCACATGTATAAAATCTTGGAACTCCCTCCCTAACAGCGCTGTGGGTGTACCTACACCACACGGGCAATTTCCTGGAAGTCCCTCCCGAACACCGCTGTGGGTGTACCTGCACCACACGGGACAAAATCCTGGAACTCCCTCCCTAACAGCGCTGTGGGTGTACCTACACCACATGGGGACAAAATCCTGGATCTCCCTCCCTAACAGCGCTGTGGGTGTACCTACACCACATGGACAAAATCCTGGAACTCCCTCCCGAACAGCGCTGTGGGTGTCCTACATCACACGGGCAATTTCCTGGAACTCCCTCCCTAACAGCGCTGTGGGTGTAGCTACACCACACGGACAAAATATTGGAACACCCTTCCTCATAGCGCCGTGTGTGTACCTACACCACACAGACAAAATCCTGGAACACCCTCCTTAACAGCGCTGTGGGTGTATCTACACCACACGGGACAAAATCGTGGACCTCCCTCCCTTACAGCGCTGTGGGTGTACCTACACCACACGGGACAAAATCCTGGAACTCCCTCCCTAACAGCGCTGTGGGTGTACCTACACCACACGGACAAAATCCTGGAACTCCCTTCCTAACAGCGCTGTGGGTGTACCTACACCACACGGGAAAAGATCCTGGAACTCCCTCCCTAACAGCGCTGTGGGTGTACCTACACCACACGGACAAATCCCTGGATCTCCCTCCCTAACCGCGCTGTGGGTGTACCTACACCACACGGACAAAATTGTGGAACTCCCTCCCGAACAGCGCTGTGGGAGTACCTACACCACACGGGCAATTTCCTGGAACTCACTCCGTAACAGCACTGTGGGAGTACCTACACCTCCCGGGACAAAATCCTGGAACTCCCTCCCTAACAGTGCCGAGGGTGTACCTACACCACACGGGACAAAATCCTGGAACTCCCTCCCTAACAGCGCTGTGGGTGCACCTACACCACACGGACAAAATCCTGGAACTCCCTCCCTAACAGCGCTGCGCGTGTACCTACACCACACGGACAAAATCCTGGAACACCCTCCCTAACAGCGCTGTGGGTGTACCTACACCACACGGAAAAAATCCTGGAACTCCCTCGCTAACAGCACCATGGGTGTACCTACATCACACGGACAAAATCCTGGAACTCCCCCACTAACAGCACTGTGCGTGTACCTACACCACACAGGGGACAAAATCCTGGATCTCGCTCCCTAACAGCGCCGTGGGTGTACCTACATCACACGGGACAAAATCCTGGAACTCCCTCCCTAACAGCGCTGTGGGTGTACCTACACCACACGTACAAATCCCTGGATCTCCCTCCCTAACAGCGCTGTGGGTGTACCTACACCACACGGACAAAATCCTGGAACTCCCTCCCTAACAGCGCTGTGGGTGTACCTACACCACATGGACAAAATCCTGGAACTCCCTCCCTAACAGCACTGTGGGTGTACCTACATCACATGGGGACAAAATCCTGGATCTCCCTCCCTAACAGCGCTGTGGGTGTACCTACACCACACGGACAAATTCCTGGAACTCCCTCCCTAACAGCGCTGTGTGTGCACCTACACCACATTGACAAAATCCAGGAACTCCCTCCCTAACAGCAGCATGGGTGTACCTACATCACACGTACAAAATCCTGGAACTCCCCCACTAACAGCACTGTGCGTGTATCTACACCACACAGGGGACAAAATCCTGGATCTCCCTCCCTAACAGCGCCGTGGGTGTACCTACACCACACGGACAAAATCCTGGAACTCCCTCCCTAACAGCGCTGTGGGTGTACCTACACCACACGGGCAATTTCCTGGAACTCACTCCGTAACAGCACTGTGGGTGTACCTACACCTCCCGGGACAAAATCCTGGAACTCCCTCCCTTACAGTGCCGAGGGTGTACCTACACCACACGGGACAAAATCCTGGAACTCCCTCCATAACAGCGCTGTGGGTGTACCTACACCACACGGACAAAATCCTCGAACTCCCTCCCTAACAGCGCTGCGCGTGTACCTACCCCACACGGACAAAATCCTGGAACACCCTCCCTAACAGCGCTGTGGGTGTACCTACACCACACGGAAAAAATCCTGGAACTCCCTCCCTAACAGCACCATGGGTGTACCTACATCACACGGACAAAATCCTGGAACTCCCCCACTAACAGCACTGTGCGTGTACCTACACCACACAGGCGACAAAATCCTGGATCTCGCTCCCTAACAGCGCCGTGGGAGTACCTACACCACACGGACAAATCCCTGGATTTCCCTCCCTAACAGCGCTGTGGGTGTACCTACACCACACGGACAAAGTCCTGGAACTCCCTCCCTAACAGCGCTGTGGGTGTACCTACACCACATGGACAAAATCCTGTAACTCCCTCCCTAACAGCACTGTGGGTGTACCTACATCACATGGGGACAAAATCCTGGATCTCCCTCCCTAACAGCGCTGTGGGTGTACCTACACCACACGGACAAATTCCTGGAACTCCCTCCCTAACAGCGCTGTGTGTGTACCTACACCACATTGACAAAATCCAGGAACTCCCTCCCTAACAGCAGCATGGGTGTACCTACATCACACGGAAAAAATCCTGGAACTCCCCCACTAACAGCACTGTGCGTGTATCTACACCACACAGGGGACAAAATCCTGGATCTCGCTCCCTAACAGTGCCGTGGGTGTACCTACACCACACGGGACAAAATCCTGGAACTCCCTCCCTAACAGCGCTGTGGGTGTACCTACACCACACGGACAAATCCATGGATCTCCCTCCCTAACAGCGCTGTGGGTGTACCTACACCACACGGACAAAATCCTGGAACTCCCTCCCTAACAGCGCTGTATGTGTACCTACACCACATGGACAAAATCCTGGAACTCCCTCCCTAACAGCACTGTGGGTGTACCTACATCACATGGGGACAAAATCCTGGATCTCCCTCCCTAACAGCGCTGTGGGTGTACCTACACCACACGGACAAATTCCTGGAACTCCCTCCCTAACAGTGCTGTGTGTGTACCTACACCACATTGACAAAATCCTGGAACTCCCCCACTAACAGAACTGTGGGCGTACCTACACCACACAGGGGACAAAATCCTGGATCTCCCTCCCTAACAGCGCCTTGGGTGTACCTACACCACACGGACAAAATCCTGGAACTCCCGCCCTAACAGCGCAGTGAGTGTACCTACACCACACGGGACAAAATCCTGGAACTCCCTCCCTAACAGCGCTGTGGGTGTACCTACACCGCACGGACAAATCCCTGGATCTCACTCCCTAACAGCGCTGTGGGTGTACCTACACCACACGGACAAAATCCTGTAACTCCCTCCCTAACAGCGCTGTGGGTGTACCTACACCACATGGACAAAATCCTGGAACTCCCCCCCTAACAGCACTGTGGGTGTACCTACATCACATGGGGACAAAATCCTGGATCTCCCTCCCTAACAGCGCTGTGGATGTACCTACACCACACGGACAAATTCCTGGAACTCCCTCCCTAACAGCACTGTGGGTGTACCTACACCACATTGACAAAATCCTGGAACTCCATCCCTAACAGCAGCATGGGTGTACCTACATCACATGGACAAAATCCTGGAACTCCCCCACTAACAGCACTGTGCGTGTACCGACACCACACAGGGGACAAAATCCTGCATCTCGCTCCCTAACAGCGCCGTGGGTGTACCTACACCACACGGGACAAAATCCTGGAACTCCCTCCCTAACAGCGCTGTGGGTGTACCTACACCACACGGACAAATCCCTGGATCTCCCTCCCTAACAGCGCTGTGGGTGTACCTACACCACACGGACAAAATCCTGGAACTCCCTCCCTAACAGCGCTGTGTGTGTACCTACACCACATGGACAAAATCCTGGAACTCCCTCCCGAACAGCGCCGTGGGTGTACCTACACCACACGGGACAAAATCCTGGAACTCCCCTCTCTAACAGCACCATGGGTGCACCTACATCACACGGACAAAATCCTGGAACTCCCCCACTAACAGCGCTGTGGGTGTACCTACACCACACAGGGGACAAAATCCTGGATGTCCCTCCCTAACAGCGCCGTGGGTGTACCTACACCACACGGACAAAATCCTGGAACTCCCTCCCTAACAGCGCTGTGGGAGTACCTACAACACACGGGCAATTTCCTGGAACTCACTCCGTAACAGCACTGTGGGTGTACCTAAACCTCCCGGGACAAAATCCTGGAACTCCCTCCCTAACAGTGCCGAGGGTGTACCTACACCACACGGACAAAATCCTGGAACTCCCTCCCTAACAGCGCTGCGCGTGTACCTACACCACACGGACAAAATCCTGGAACACCCTCCCTAACAGCGCTGTGGGTGTACCTACACCACACGGAAAAAATCCTGGAACTCCCTCCCTAACAGCACCATGGGTGTACCTACATCACACGGACAAAATTCTGGAACTCCCCCACTAACAGCACTGTGCGTGTACCGACACCACACAGGGGACAAAATCCTGGATCTCGCTCCCTAACAGCGCCGTGGGTGTACCTACACCACACGGGACAAAATCCTGGAACTCCCTCCCTAACAGCGCTGTGGGTGTCCCTACACCACACGGACAAATCCCTGGATCTCCCTCCCTAACAGCGCTGTGGGTGTACCTACACCACACGGACAAAATCCTGGAACTCCCTCCCTAACAGCGCTGTGGGTGCACCTACACCACATGGACAAAATCCTGGAACTCCCTCCCTAACAGCACTGTGGGTGTACCTACATCACATGGGGACAAAATCCTGGATCTCCCTCCCTAACAGCGCTGTGGGTGTACCTACACCACAAGGACAAATTCCTGGAACTCCCTCCCTAACAGCGCTGTGTGTGCACCTACACCACATTGACAAAATCCAGGAATTCCCTCCCTAACAGCAGCATGGGTGTACCTACATCACACGTACAAAATCCTGGAACTCCCCCACTAACAGCACTGTGCGTGTATCTACACCACACAGGGGACAAAAGCCTGGATCTCGCTCCCTTACAGCGCCGTGGGTGTACCAACACCACATGGGACAAAATCCTGGAACTCCCTCCCTAACAGCGCTGTGGGTGTACCTACACCACACGGACAAATCCCTGGATCTCCCTCCCTAACAGCGCTGTGGGTGTACCTACACCACACACGGACAAAATCCTGGAACTCCCTCCCTAACAGCGCTGTGGGTATACCTACATCACATGGGGACAAAATCCTGGATCTCCCTCCCTAAGAGCGCTGTGGGTGTACCTACACCACACGGACAAATTCCTGGAACTCCCTCCCTAACAGCGCTGTGTGTGTACCTACACCACATTGACAAAATCCTGGAACTCCCTCCCTAACAGCAGCATGGGTGTACCTACATCACACGGACAAAATCCTGGAACTCCCCCACTAACAGCACTGTGCGTGTACCTACACCACACAGGGGACAAAATCCTGGATCTCGCGCCCTAACAGCGCCGTGGGTGTACCTACACCACACGGGACAAAATCCTGGAACTCCCTCCCTAACAGCGCTGTGGGTGTACCTACACCACACGGACAAAATCCTGGAACTCCCTCCCTAACAGCGCTGTGGGTGTACCTACACCACACGGACAAAATCCTGGAACTCCCTCCCTAACAGCGCTGTGTGTGTACCTACACCACATGGACAAAATCCTGGAACTCCCTCCCTAACAGCGCATTGGGTGTACCTACACCACACGGGACAAAATCCTGGAACTCCCTCCCTAACAGCACCATGGGTGCACCTACATCACACGGACAAAATCCTGGAACTCCCCCACTAACAGCACTGTGGGTGTACCTACACCACACAGGGGACAAAGTCCTGGATCTACCTCCCTAACAGCGCCGTGGGTGTACCTACACCACACGGACAAAATCCTGGAACTCACTCCGTAACAGCACTGTGGGTGTACCTACACCTCCCGGGACAAAATCCTGGAACTCCCTCCCTTACAGTGCCGAGGGTGTACCTACACCACACGGGACAAAATCCTGGAACTCCATCCCTAACAGCGCTGTGGGTGTACCTACACCACACGGACAAAATCCTGGAACTCCCTCCCTAACAGCGCTGCGCGTGTACCTAGCCCACACGGACAAAATCCTGGAACACCCTCCCTAACAGCGCTGTGGGTGTACCTACACCACACGGAAAAAATCCTGGAACTCGGCCCTAACAGCACCATGGGTGTACCTACCTCACACGGACAAAATCCTGGAACTCCCCCACTAACAGCGCTGTGCGTGTACCTACACCACACAGGGGACAAAATCCTGGATCTTGATCCCTAACAGCGCTGTGGGAGTACCTACACCACACGGACAAATCCCTGGATCTCCCTCCCTAACAGCGCTGTGGGTGTACCTACACCACACAGACAAAATCCTGGAACTCCCTCCCTAACAGCGCTGTGGGTGTACCTACACCACATGGACAAAATCCTGGAACTCCCTCCCTAACAGCACTGTGGGTGTACCTACATCACATGGGGACAAAATCCTGGATCTCCCTCCCTAACAGCGCTGTGGGTGTACCTACACCACACGGACAACTTCCTGGAACTCCCTCCCTAACAGCGCTGTGTGTGTACCTACACCACATTGACAAAATCCAGGAACTCCCTCCCTAACAGCAGCATGGGTGTACCTACATCACACGGACAAAATCCTGGAACTCCCCCACTAACAGCACTGTGCGTGTATCTACACCACACAGGGGACAAAATCCTGGATCTCGCTCCCTAACAGTGCCGTGGGTGTACCTACACCACACGGGACAAAATCCTGGAACTCCCTCCCTAACAGCGCTGTGGGTGTACCTACACCACACGGACAAATCCCTGGATCTCCCTCCCTAACAGCGCTGTGGGTGTACCTACACCACAGGGACAAAATCCTGGAAATCCCTCCCTAACAGCGCTGTGTGTGTACCTACACCACATGGACAAAATCCTGGAACTCCCTCCCTAACAGCACTGTGGGTGTACCTACATCACATGGGGACAAAATCCTGGATCTCCCTCCCTAACAGCGCTGTGGGTGTTCCTACACCACACGGACAAATTCCTGGAAATCCCTCCCTAACCGTGCTGTTTGTGTACCTACACCACATTGACAAAATCCTGGAACTCCCCCACTAACAGCAATGTGGACGTACCTACACCACACAGGGGACAAAATCCTGGATCTCCCTCCCTAACAGCGCCGTGGGTGTACCTACACCACACGGACAAAATCCTGGAACTCCCTCCCTAACAGCGCAGTGGGTGTACCGACACCACACGGGACAAAATCCTGGAACTCCCTCCCTAACAGCGCTGTGGGTGTACCTACACCGCACGTACAAATCCCTGGATGTCCCTCCCTTACAGCGCTGTGGGTGTACTGACACCACACGGACAAAATCCTGGAACTCCCTCCCTAACAGCGCTGTGGGTGTACCTACACCACATGGACAAAATCCTGGAACTCCCTCCCTAACAGCACTGTGGGTGTACCCACATCACATGGGGTCAAAATCCTGGATCTCCCTCCCTAACAGCGCTGTGGATGTACCTACACCACACGGACAAATTCCTGGAACTCCCTCCTTAACAGCGCTGTGTGTGTACCTACACCACATTGACAAAATCCTGGAACTCCCTCCCTAACAGCAGCATGGGTGTACCTACATCACATGGACAAAATCCTGGAACTCCCCCACTAACAGCACTGTGCGTGTACCTACACCACACAGGGGACAAAATCCTGGATCTCGCTCCCTAACAGCGCCGTGGGTGTACCTACACCACACGGGACAAAATCCTGGAACTCCCTCCCTAACAGCGCTGTGGGTGTACCTACACCACACGGACAAATCCCTGGAACTCCCTCCCTAACAGCGCCGTGGGTGTACCTACACCACACGGACAAAATCCTGGAACTCCCTCCCTAACAGCGCTGTCGTAGTACCTACACCACACGGGCAATTTCCTGGAACTCACTCCGTAACAGCACAGTGGGTGTACCTACACCTCCCGGAACAAAATCCTGGAACTCCCTCCCTAACAGTGCCGAGGGTGTACCTACACCACACGGGACAAAATCCTGGAACTCCCTCCCTAACAGCGCTGTGGGTGTACCTACACCACACGGACAAAATCCTGGAACTCCCTCCCTAACAGCGCTGCGCGTGTACCTACACCACACGGACAAAATCCTGGAACACCCTCCCTAACAGCGCTGTGGGTGTACCTACACCACACGGAAAAAATTCTGGAACTCCCTCGCTAACAGCACCATGGGTGTACCTACATCACACGGACAAAATCCTGGAACACCCCCACTAACAGCACTGTGCGTGTACCTACACCACACAGGGGACAAAATCCTGGTTCTCGCTCCCTAACAGCGCCGTGGGTGTACCTACACCACACGGGACAAAATCCTGGAACTCCCTCCCTAACAGCGCTGTGGGTGTACCTACACCACACGGACAAATCCCTGGATCTCCCTCCCTAACAGCGCTGTGGGTGTACCTACACCACATGGACAAAATCCTGGAACTCCCTCCTTAACAGCACTGTGGGTGTACCTACATCACATGGGGTCAAAATCCTGGATCTCCCTCCCTAACAGCGCTGTGGGTGTACCTACACCACACGGACAAATTCCTGGAACTCCCTCCCTAACAGCGCTGTGTGTGCACCTACACCACATTGACAAAATCCAGGAACTCCCTCCCTAACAGCAGCATGGGTGTACCTACATCACACGTACAAAATCCTGGAACTCCCCCACTAACAGCACTGTGCGTCTATCTACACCACACAGGGGACAAAATCCTGGATCTCGCTCCCTAACAGCGCCGTGGGTGTAACAACACCACATGGGACAAAATCCTGGAACTCCCTCCCTAACAGCGCTGTGGCTGTACCTACACCACACGGACAAATCCCTGGATCTCCCTCCCTAACAGCGCTGTGGGTGTACCTACACCACACACGGACAAAATCCTGGAACTCCCTCCCTAACAGCGCTGTGTGTTTACCTACACCACATGGACAAAATCCTGGAACTCCCTCCCTAACAGCACTGTGGGTGTACCTACATCACATGGGGACAAAAGCCTGGATCTCCCTCCCTAACAGCGCTGTGGGTGTACCTACACCACACGGACAAATTCCTGGAACTCCCTCCCTAACAGCGCTGTGTGTGTACCTACACCAAATTGACAAAATCCTGGAAGTCCCCCACTAACAGCACTGTGGGTGTACCTACACCACACAGGGGACAAAATCCTGGATCTCCCTCCCTAACAGCGCCGTGGGTGTACCTACACCACAAAGACAAAATCCTGGAACTCCCTCCCTAACAGCGCAGTGGGTGTACCTACACCGCACGGACAAATCCCTGGATCTCCCTCCCTAACAGCGCTGTGGGTGTACCTACACCACACAGACAAAATCCTGGAACTCCCTCCCGAACAGCGCTGTGGGTGCACCTACACCACACGGACAAAATCCTGGAACTCCCTCCCTAACAGCGCTGCGCGTGTACCTACACCACACGGACAAAATCCTGGAACACCCTCCCTAACAGCGCTGTGGGTGTACCTACACCACACGGAAAAAATCCTGGAACTCCCTCGCTAACAGCACCATGGGTGTACCTACATCACACGGACAAAATCCTGGAACTCCCCCACTAACAGCACTGTGCGTGTACCTACACCACACAGGGGACAAAATCCTGGATCTCGCTCCCTAACAGCGCCGTGGGTGTACCTACACCACACGGGACAAAATCCTGGAACTCCCTCCCTAACAGCGCTGTGGGTGTACCTACACCACACGTACAAATCCCTGGATCTCCCTCCCTAACAGCGCTGTGGGTGTACCTACACCACACGGACAAATCCCTGGATCTCCCTCCCTAACAGCGCTGTGTGTGTACCTACACCACATGGACAAAATCCTGGAACTCCCTCCCTAACAGCACTGTGGGTGTACCTACATCACATGGGGACAAAATCCTGGATCTCCCTCCCTAACAGCGCTGTGGGTGTTCCTACACCACACGGACAAATTCCAGGAAATCCCTCCCTAACCGTGCTGTTTGTGTACCTACACCACATTGACAAAATCCTGGAACTCCCCCACTAACAGCAATGTGGACGTACCTACACCACACAGGGGACAAAATCCTGGATCTCCCTCCCTAACAGCGCCGTGGGTGTACCTACACCACACGGACAAAATCCTGGAATTCCCTCCCTAACAGCGCAGTGGGTGTACCGACACCACACGGGACAAAATCCTGGAACTCCCTCCCTAACAGCGCTGTGGGTGTACCTACACCGCACGTACAAATCCCTGGATCTCCCTCCCTAACAGCGCTGTGGGTGTACCGACAACACACGGACAAAATCCTGGAACTCCCTCCCTAACAGCGCTGTGGGTGTACCTACACCACATGGACAAAATCCTGGAACTCCCTCCCTAACAGCACTGTGGGTGTACCTACATCACATGGGGTCAAAATCCTGGATCTCCCTCCCTAACAGCGCTGTGGATGTACCTACACCACACGGACAAATTCCTGGAACTCCCTCCCTAACAGCGCTGTGTGTGTACCTACACCACATTGACAAAATCCTGGAACTCCCTCCCTAACAGCAGCATGGGTGTACCTACATCACATGGACAAAATCCTGGAACTCCCCCACTAACAGCACTGTGCGTGTACCTACACCACACAGGGGACAAAATCCTGGATCTCGCTCCCTAACAGCGCCGTGGGTGTACCTACACCACACGGGACAAAATCCTGGAACTCCCTCCCTAACAGCGCTGTGGGTGTACCTACACCACACGGACAAATCCCTGGAACACCCTCCCTAACAGCGCCGTGGGTGTACCTACACCACACGGACAAAATCCTGGAACTCCCTCCCTAACAGCGCTGTGGGAGTACCTACACCACACGGGCAATTTCCTGGAACTCACTCCGTAACAGCACAGTGGGTGTACCTACACCTCCCGGGACAAAATCCTGGAACTCCCTCCCTAACAGTGCCGAGGGTGTACCTACACCACACGGGACAAAATCCTGGAACTCCCTCCCTAACAGCGCTGTGGGTGTACCTACACCACACGGACAAAATCCTGGAACTCCCTCCCTAACAGCGCTGAGCGTGTACCTACACCACACGGACAAAATCCTGGAACACCCTCCCTAACAGCGCTGTGGGTGTACCTACACCACACGGAAAAAATCCTGGAACTCCCTCGCTAACAGCACCATGGGTGTACCTACATCACACGGACAAAATCCTGGAACTCCCCCACTAAGAGCACTGTGCGTGTACCTACACCACACAGGGGACAAAATCCTGGATCTCGCTCCCTAACAGCGCCGTGGGTGTACCTACACCACACGGGACAAAATCCTGGAACTCCCTCCCTAACAGCGCTGTGGGTGTACCTACACCACACGGACAAATTCCTGGATCTCCCTCCCTAACAAAGCTGTGGGTGTACCTACACCACACGGACAAAATCCTGGAACTCCCTCCCTAACAGCGCTGTGGGTGTACCTACACCACATGGACAAAATCCTGGAACTCCCTCCTTAACAGCACTGTGGGTGTACCTACATCACATGGGGACAAAATCCTGGATCTCCCTCCCTAACAGCGCTGTGGGTGTACCTACACCACACGGACAAATTCCTGGAACTCCCTCCCTAACAGCGCTGTGTGTGCACCTACACCACATTGACAAAATCCAGGAACTCCCTCCCTAACAGCAGCATGGGTGTACCTACATCACACGTACAAAATCCTGGAACTCCCCCACTAACAGCACTGTGCGTCTATCTACACCACACAGGGGACAAACTCCTGGATCTCGCTCCCTAACAGCGCCGTGGGTGTAACAACACCACATGGGACAAAATCCTGGAACTCCCTCCCTAACAGCGCTGTGGCTGTACCTACACCACACGGACAAATCCCTGGATCTCCCTCCCTAACAGCGCTGTGGGTGTACCTACACCACACACGGACAAAATCCTGGAACTCCCTCCCTAACAGCGCTGTGTGTTTACCTACACCACATGGACAAAATCCTGGAACTCCCTCCCTAACAGCACTGTGGGTGTACCTACATCACATGGGGACAAAAGCCTGGATCTCCCTCCCTAACAGCGCTGTGGGTGTACCTACACCACACGGACAAATTCCTGGAACTCCCTCCCTAACAGCGCTGTGTGTGTACCTACACCAAATTGACAAAATCCTGGAAATCCCCCACTAACAGCACTGTGGGTGTACCTACACCACACAGGGGACAAAATCCTGGATCTCCCTCCCTAACAGCGCCGTGGGTGTACCTACACCACACGGACAAAATCCTGGAACTCCCTCCCTAACAGCGCAGTGGGTGTACCTACACCGCACGGACAAATCCCTGGATCTCCCTCCCTAACAGCGCTGTGGGTGTACCTACACCACACAGACAAAATCCTGGAACTCCCTCCCGAACAGCGCTGTGGGTGCACCTACACCACACGGACAAAATCCTGGAACTCCCTCCCTAACAGCGCTGCGCGTGTACCTACACCACACGGACAAAATCCTGGAACACCCTCCCGAACAGCGCTGTGGGTGTACCTACACCACACAGGGGACAAAATCCTGGATCTCCCTCCCTAACAGCGCTGTGGGTGTACCTACACCACACGGACAAATTCCTGGAACTCCCTCCCTAACAGCGCTGTGTGTGCACCTACACCACATTGACAAAATCCAGGAACTCCCTCCCTAACAGCAGCATGGGTGTACCTACATCACACGTACAAAATCCTGGAACTCCCCCACTAACAGCACTGTGCGTGTATCTACACCACACAGGGGACAAAATCCTGGATCTCCCTCCCTAACAGCGCCGTGGGTGTACCTACACCACACGGACAACATCCTGGAACTCCCTCCCTAACAGCGCTGTGGGTGTACCTACACCACACGGGCAATTTCCTGGAACTCACTCCGTAACAGCACTGTGGGTGTACCTACACCTCCCGGGACAAAATCCTGGAACTCCCTCCCTTACAGTGCCGAGGGTGTACCTACACCACACGGGACTAAATCCTGGAACTCCCTCCCTAACAGCGCTGTGTGTGTACCTACACCACACGGAAAAAATCCTGGAACTCCCTCCCTAACAGCACCGTGGGTGTACCTACATCACACGGACAAAATCCTGGAACTCCCCCACTAACAGCACTGTGCGTGTACCTACACCACACAGGCGACAAATCCCTGGATCTCCCTCCCTAACAGCGCTGTGTGTGTACCTACACCACATGGACAAAATCCTGGAACTCCCTCCCTAACAGCACTGTGGGTGTACCTACATCACATGGGGACAAAATCCTGGATCTCCCTCCCTAACAGCGCTGTGGGTGTTCCTACACCACACGGACAAATTCCTGGAAATCCCTCCCTAACCGTGCTGTTTGTGTACCTACACCACATTGACAAAATCCTGGAACTCCCCCACTAACAGCAATGTGGACGTACCTACACCACACAGGTGACAAAATCCTGGATCTCCCTCCCTAACAGCGCCGTGGGTGTACCTACACCACACGGACAAAATCCTGGAATTCCCTCCATAACAGCGCAGTGGGTGTACCGACACCACACGGGACAAAATCCTGGAACTCCCTCCCTAACAGCGCTGTGGGTGTACCTACACCGCACGTACAAATCCCTGGATCTCCCTCCCTAACAGCGCTGTGGGTGTACCGACAACACACGGACAAAATCCTGGAACTCCCTCCCTAACAGCGCTGTGGGTGTACCTACACCACATGGACAAAATCCTGGAACTCCCTCCCTAACAGCACTGTGGGTGTACCTACATCACATGGGGTCAAAATCCTGGATCTCCCTCCCTAACAGCGCTGTGGATGTACCTACACCACATGGACAAATTCCTGGAACTCCCTCCCTAACAGCGCTGTGTGTGTACCTACACCACATTGACAAAATCCTGGAACTCCCTCCCTAACAGCAGCATGGGTGTACCTACATCACATGGACAAAATCCTGGAACTCCCCCACTAACAGCACTGTGCGTGTACCTACACCACACAGGGGACAAAATCCTGGAACTCCCTCCCTAACAGCGCTGTGGGTGTACCTACACCACATGGACAAAATCCTGGAACTCCCTCCCTAACAGCGCCGTGGGTGTACCTACACCGCACGGGACAAAATCCTGGAACTCCCTCCCTAACAGCGCTGTGGGTGTACCTACACCACACGGACAAATCCCTGGAACACCCTCCCTAACAGCGCCGTGGGTGTACCTACACCACACGGACAAAATCCTGGAACTCCCTCCCTAACAGCGCTGTGGGAGTACCTACACCACACGGGCAATTTCCTGGAACTCACTCCGTAACAGCACAGTGGGTGTACCTACACCTCCCGGGACAAAATCCTGGAACTCCCTCCCTAACAGTGCCGAGGGTGTACCTACACCACACGGGACAAAATCCTGGAACTCCCTCCCTAACAGCGCTGTGGGTGTACCTACACCACACGGACAAAATCCTGGAACTCCCTCCCTAACAGCGCTGCGCGTGTACCTACACCACACGGACAAAATCCTGGAACACCCTCCCTAACAGCGCTGTGGGTGTACCTACACCACACGGAAAAAATCCTGGAACTCCCTCGCTAACAGCACCATGGGTGTACCTACATCACACGGACAAAATCCTGGAACTCCCCCACTAAGAGCACTGTGCGTGTACCTACACCACACAGGGGACAAAATCCTGGATCTCGCTCCCTAACAGCGGCGTGGGTGTACCTACACCACACGGGACAAAATCCTGGAACTCCCTCCCTAACAGCGCTGTGGGTGTACCTACACCACACGGACAAATCCCTGGATCTCCCTCCCTAACAAAGCTGTGGGTGTACCTACACCACACGGACAAAATCCTGGAACTCCCTCCCTAACAGCGCTGTGGGTGTACCTACACCACATGGACAAAATCCTGGAACTCCCTCCTTAACAGCACTGTGGGTGTACCTACATCACATGGGGACAAAATCCTGGATCTCCCTCCCTAACAGCGCTGTGGGTGTACCTACACCACACGGACAAATTCCTGGAACTCCCTCCCTAACAGCGCTGTGTGTGCACCTACACCACATTGACAAAATCCAGGAACTCCCTCCCTAACAGCAGCATGGGTGTACCTACATCACACGTACAAAATCCTGGAACTCCCCCACTAACAGCACTGTGCGTCTATCTACACCACACAGGGGGACAAAATCCTGGATCTCGCTCCCTAACAGCGCCGTGGGTGTAACAACACCACATGGGACAAAATCCTGGAACTCCCTCCCTAACAGCGCTGTGGCTGTACCTACACCACACGGACAAATCCCTGGATCTCCCTCCCTAACAGCGCTGTGGGTGTACCTACACCACACACGGACAAAATCCTGGAACTCCCTCCCTAACAGCGCTGTGTGTTTACCTACACCACATGGACAAAATCCTGGAACTCCCTCCCTAACAGCACTGTGGGTGTACCTACATCACATGGGGACAAAAGCCTGGATCTCCCTCCCTAACAGCGCTGTGGGTGTACCTACACCACACGGACAAATTCCTGGAACTCCCTCCCTAACAGCGCTGTGTGTGTACCTACACCAAATTGACAAAATCCTGGAAATCCCCCACTAACAGCACTGTGGGTGTACCTACACCACACAGGGGACAAAATCCTGGATCTCCCTCCCTAACAGCGCCGTGGGTGTACCTACACCACACGGACAAAATCCTGGAACTCCCTCCCTAACAGCGCAGTGGGTGTACCTACACCGCACGGACAAATCCCTGGATCTCCCTCCCTAACAGCGCTGTGGGTGTACCTACACCACACAGACAAAATCCTGGAACTCCCTCCCGAACAGCGCTGTGGGTGCACCTACACCACACGGACAAAATCCTGGAACTCCCTCCCTAACAGCGCTGCGCGTGTACCTACACCACACGGACAAAATCCTGGAACACCCTCCCGAACAGCGCTGTGGGTGTACCTACACCACACAGGGGACAAAATCCTGGATCTCCCTCCCTAACAGCGCTGTGGGTGTACCTACACCACACGGACAAATTCCTGGAACTCCCTCCCTAACAGCGCTGTGTGTGCACCTACACCACATTGACAAAATCCAGGAACTCCCTCCCTAACAGCAGCATGGGTGTACCTACATCACACGTACAAAATCCTGGAACTCCCCCACTAACAGCACTGTGCGTGTATCTACACCACACAGGGGACAAAATCCTGGATCTCCCTCCCTAACAGCGCCGTGGGTGTACCTACACCACACGGACAACATCCTGGAACTCCCTCCCTAACAGCGCTGTGGGTGTACCTACACCACACGGGCAATTTCCTGGAACTCACTCCGTAACAGCACTGTGGGTGTACCTACACCTCCCGGGACAAAATCCTGGAACTCCCTCCCTTACAGTGCCGAGGGTGTACCTACACCACACGGGACTAAATCCTGGAACTCCCTCCCTAACAGCGCTGTGTGTGTACCTACACCACACGGAAAAAATCCTGGAACTCCCTCCCTAACAGCACCATGGGTGTACCTACATCACACGGACAAAATCCTGGAACTCCCCCACTAACAGCACTGTGCGTGTACCTACACCACACAGGCGACAAAATCCTGGATCTCGCTCCCTAACAGCGCCGTGGGAGTACCTACACCACAAGGACAAATCCCTGGATTTCCCTCCCTAACAGCGCTGTGGGTGTACCTACACCACACGGACAAAGTCCTGGAACTCCCTCCCTAACAGCGCTGTGGGTGTACCTACACCACATGGACAAAATCCTGGAACTCCCTCCCTAACAGCACTGTGGGTGTACCTACATCACATGGGGACAAAATCCTGGATCTCCCTCCCTAACAGCGCTGTGGGTGTACCTACACCACACGGACAAATTCCTGGAACTCCCTCCCTAACAGCGCTGTGTGTGTACCTACACCACATTGACAAAATCCAGGAACTCCCTCCCTAACAGCAGCATGGGTGTACCTACATCACACGGAAAAAATCCTGGAACTCCCCCACTAACAGCACTGTGCGTGTATCTACACCACACAGGGGACAAAATCCTGGATCTCGCTCCCTAACAGTGCCGTGGGTGTACCTACACCACACGGGACAAAATCCTGGAACTCCCTCCCTAACAGCGCTGTGGGTGTACCTACACCACACGGACAAAGCCCTGGATCTCCCTCCCTAACAGCGCTGTGGGTGTACCTACAGCACACGGCCAAAATCCTGGAACTCCCTCCCTAACAGCGCTGTGTGTGTACCTACACCACATGGACAAAATCCTGGAACTCCCTCCCTAACAGCACTGTGGGTGTACCTACATCACATGGGGACAAAATCCTGGATCTCCCTCCCTAACAGCGCTGTGGGTGTACCTACACCACACGGACAAATTCCTGGAACTCCCTCCCTAACAGTGCTGTGTGTGTACCTACACCACATTGACAAAATCCTGGAACTCCCCCACTAACAGCACTGTGGGCGTACCTACACCACACAGGGGACAAAATCCTGGATCTCCCTCCCTAACAGCGCCGTGGGTGTACCTACACCACACGGACAAAATCCTGGAACTCCCTCCCTAACAGCGCAGTGGGTGTACCTACACCACACGGGACAAAATCCTGGAACTCCCTCCCTAACAGCGCTGTGGGTGTACCTACACCGCACGGACAAATCCCTGGATCTCACTCCCTAACAGCGCTGTGGGTGTACCTACACCACACGGACAAAATCCTGGAACTCCCTCCCTAACAGCGCTGTGGGTGTACCTACACCACATGGACAAAATCCTGGAACTCCCTCCCTAACAGCACTGTGGGTGTACCTACATCACATGGGGACAAAATCCTGGATCTCCCTCCCTAACAGCGTTGTGGATGAACCTACACCACACGGACAAATTCCTGGAACTCCCTCCCTAACAGCGCTGTGTGTGTACCTACACCACATTGACAAAATCCTGGAACTCCATCCCTAACAGCAGCATGGGTGTACCTACATCACATGGACAAAATCCTGGAACTCCCCCACTAACAGCACTGTGCGTGTACCTACACCACACGGGACAAAATCCTGGATCTAGCTCCCTAACAGCGCCGTGGGTGTACCTACACCACACGGGACAAAATCCTGGAACTCCCTCCCTAACAGCGCTGTGGGTGTACCTACACCACACGGACAAATCCCTGGATCTCCCTCCCTAACAGCGCTGTGGGTGTACCTACACCACACGGACAAAATCCTGGAACTCCCTCCCTAACAGCGCTGTGTGTGTACCTACACCACATGGACAAAATCCTGGAACTCCCTCCCGAACAGCGCCGTGGGTGTACCTACACCACACAGAAAAAATCCTGGAACTCCCTCCCTAACAGCACCATGGGTGTACCTACATCACACGGACAAAATCCTGGAACTCCCCCACTAACAGCACTGTGCGTGTACCTACACCACACAGGCGACAAAATCCTGGATCTCGCTCCCTAACAGCGCCGTGGGAGTACCTACACCACAAGGACAAATCCCTGGATTTATTCCCTAACAGCGCTGTGGGTGTACCTACACCACACGGACAAAGTCCTGGAACTCCCTCCCTAACAGCGCTGTGGGTGTACCTACACCACATGGACAAAATCCTGGAACTCCCTCCCTAACAGCACTGTGGGTGTACCTACATCACATGGGGACAAAATCCTGGATCTCCCTCCCTAACAGCGCTGTGGGTGTACCTACATCACACGGACAAATTCCTGGAACTCCCTCCCTAACAGCGCTGTGTGTGTACCTACACCACATTGACAAAATCCAGGAACTCCCTCCCTAACAGCAGCATGGGTGTACCTACATCACACGGAAAAAATCCTGGAACTCCCCCACTAACAGCACTGTGCGTGTATCAACACCACACAGGGGACAAAATCCTGGATCTCGCTCCCTAACAGTGCCGTGGGTGTACCTACACCACACGGGACAAAATCCTGGAACTCCCTCCCTAACAGCGCTGTGGGTGTACCTACACCACACGGACAAATCCCTGGATCTCCCTCCCTAACAGCGCTGTGGGTGTACCTACAGCACACGGACAAAATCCTGGAACTCCCTCCCTAACAGCGCTGTGTGTGTACCTACACCACATTGACAAAATCCTGGAACTCCCCCACTAACAGCACTGTGGGCGTACCTACATCACACAGGGGACAAAATCCTGGATCTCCCTCCCTAACAGCGCCGTGGGTGTACCTACACCACACGGACAAAATCCTGGAACTCCCTCCCTAACAGCGCAGTGGGTGTACCTACACCACACGGGACAAAATCCTGGAACTCCCTCCCTAACAGCGCTGTGGGTGTACCTACACCGCACGGACAAATCCCTGGATCTCACTCCCTAACAGCGCTGTGGGTGTACCTACACCACACGGACAAAATCCTGGAACTCCCTCCCTAACAGCGCTGTGGGTGTACCTACACCACATGGACAAAATCCTGGAACTCCCTCCCTAACAGCACTGTGGGTGTACCTACATCACATGGGGACAAAATCCTGGATCTCCCTCCCTAACAGCGCTGTGGATGTACCTACACCACACGGACAAATTCCTGGAACTCCCTCCCTAACAGCGCTGTGTGTGTACCTACACCACATTGACAAAATCCTGGAACTCCATCCCTAACAGCAGCATGGGTGTACCTACATCACATGGACAAAATCCTGGAACTCCCCCACTAACAGCACTGTGCGTGTACCTACACCACACGGGACAAAATCCTGGATCTCGCTCCCTAACAGCGCCGTGGGTGTACCTACACCACACGGGACAAAATCCTGGAACTCCCTCCCTAACAGCGCTGTGGGTGTACCGACACCACACGGACAAATCCCTGGATCTCCCTCCCTAACAGCGCTGTGGGTGTACCTACACCACACGGACAAAATCCTGGAACTCCCTCCCTAACAGCGCTGTGTGTGTACCTACACCACATGGACAAAATCCTGGAACTCCCTCCCGAACAGCGCCGTGGGTGTACCTACACCACACGGGACAAAATCCTGGAACTCCCTCTCTAACAGCACCATGGGTGCACCTACATCACACGGACAAAATCCTGGAACTCCCCCACTAACAGCACTGTGGGTGTACCTACACCACACAGGGGACAAAATCCTGGATGTCCCTCCCTAACAGCGCCGTGGGTGTACCTACACCACACGGACAAAATCCTGGAACTCCCTCCCTAACAGCGCTGTGGGAGTACCTACAACACACGGGCAATTTCCTGGAACTCACTCCGTAACAGCACTGTGGGTGTACCTAAACCTCCCGGGACAAAATCCTGGAACTCCCTCCCTAAAAGTGCCGAGGGTGTACCTACACCACACGGGACAAAATCCTGGAACTCCCTCCCTAACAGCACTGTGGGTGTACCTACACCACACGGACAAAATCCTGGAAATCCCTCCCTAACAGCGCTGCGCGTGTACCTACACCACACGGACAAAATCCTGGAACACCCTCCCTAACAGCGCTGTGGGTGTACCTACAACACACGGAAAAAATCCTGGAACTCCCTCCCTAACAGCACCATGGGTGTACCTACATCACACGGACAAAATCCTGGAACTCCCCCACTAACAGCACTGTGCGTGTACCTACACCACACAGGGGACAAAATCCTGGATCTCGCTCCCTAACAGCGCCGTGGGTGTACCTACACCACACGGGACAAAATCCTGGAACTCCCTCCCTAACAGCGCTGTGGGTGTACCTACACCACACAGACAAATCCCTGGATCTCCCTCCCTAACAGCGCTGTGGGTGTACCTACACCACACGGACAAAATCCTGGAACTCCCTCCCTAACAGCGCTGTGGGTGTACCTACACCACATGGACAAAATCCTGGAACTCCCTCCCTAACAGCACTGTGGGTGTACCTACATCACATGGGGACAAAATCCTGGATCTCCCTCCCTAACAGCGCTGTGGGTGTACCTACACCACAAGGACAAATTCCTGGAACTCCCTCCCTAACAGCGCCGTGTGTGCACCTACACCACATTGACAAAATCCAGGAATTCCCTCCCTAACAGCAGCATGGGTGTACCTACATCACACGTACAAAATCCTGGAACTCCCCCACTAACAGCACTGTGCGTGTATCTACACCACACAGGGGACAAAATCCTGGATCTCGCTCCCTAACAGCGCCGTGGGTGTACCTACACCACACGGGACAAAATCCTGGAACTCCCTCCCTAACAGCGCTGTGGGTGTACCTACACCACACAGACAAATCGCTGGAACTCCCTCCCTAACAGCGCCGTGGGTGTACCTACACCACACGGACAAAATCCTGGAACTCCCTCCCTAACAGCGCTGTGGGTGTACCTACACCACACGGGCAATTTCCTGGAACTCACTCCGTAACAGCACTGTGGGTGTACCTACACCTCCCGGGACAAAATCCTGGAACTCCCTCCCTAACAGTGCCGAGGGTGTACCTACACCACACGGGACAAAATCCTGGAACTCCCTCCCTAACAGCGCTGTGGGTGTACCTACACCACACGGACAAAATCCTGGAACTCCCTCCCTAACAGCGCTGCGCGTGTACCTACACCACACGGACAAAATCCTGGAACACCCTCCCTTACAGCGCTGTGGGTGTACCTACACCACACGGAAAAAATCCTGGAACTCCCTCGCTAACAGCACCATGGGTGTACCTACATCACACGGACAAAATCCTGGAACTCCCTCCCTAACAGCACTGTGGGTGTACCTACATCACATGGGGACAAAATCCTGGATCTCCCTCCCTAACAGCGCTGTGGGTGTACCTACACCACACGGACAAATTCCTGGAACTCCCTCCCTAACAGCGCTGTGTGTGCACCTACACCACATTGACAAAATCCAGGAACTCCCTCCCTAACAGCAGCGTGGGTGTACCTACATCACACGTACAAAATCCTGGAACTCCCCCACTAACAGCACTGTGCGTCTATCTACACCACACAGGGGACAAAATCCTGGATCTCGCTCCCTAACAGCGCCGTGGGTGTAACAACACCACATGGGACAAAATCCTGGAACTCCCTCCCTAACAGCGCTGTGGCTGTACCTACACCACACGGACAAATCCCTGGATCTCCCTCCCTAACAACGCTGTGTGTTTACCTACACCACATGGACAAAATCCTGGAACTCCCTCCCTAACAGCACTGTGGGTGTACCTACATCACATGGGGACAAAAGCCTGGATCTCCCTCCCTAACAGCGCTGTGGGTGTACCTACACCACACGGACAAATTCCTGGAACTCCCTCCCTAACAGCGCTGTGTGTGTACCTACACCAAATTGACAAAATCCTGGAACTCCCTCCCGAACAGCGCTGTGAGTGTACCTACACCACACAGGGGACAAAATCCTGGATCTCCCTCCCTAACAGCGCCGTGGGTGTACCTACACCACACGGACAAAATCCTGGAACTCCCTCCCTAACAGCGCAGTGGGTGTACCTACACCGCACGGACAAATCCCTGGATCTCCCTCCCTAACAGCGCTGTGGGTGTACATACACCACACAGACAAAATCCTGGAACTCCCTCCCTAACAGCGCTGTGGGTGTACCTACACCACATGGACAAAATCCTGGAACTCCCTCCTAACAGCACTGTGGGTGTACCTACTTCACATGGGGACAAAATCCTGGATCTCCCTCCCTAACAGCGCTGTGGATGTACCAACACCACACGGACAAATTCCTGGAACTCCCTCCCTAACTGCGCTGTGTGTGTACCTACACCACATTGACAAAATCCTGGAACTCCCTCCCTAACAGCAGCATGGGTGTACCTACATCACACGGACAAAATCCTGGAACTCCCCCACTAACAGCACTGTGCGTGTACCTACACCACACAGGGGACAAAATCCTGGATCTCGCTCCCTAACAGCGCCGTGGGAGTACCTACACCACACGGGACAAAATCCTGGAACTCCCTCCCTAACAGCGCTGTGGGTGTACCTACACCACACGGAAAAATCCCTGGATCTCCCTCCCTAACAGCGCTGTGGGTGTACCTACACCACACGGACAAAATCCTGGAACTCCCTCCCTAACAGCGCTGTGAGTGTACCTACACCACACGGACAAAATCCTGGAACTCCCTCCCTAACAGCGCTGTGGGTGTACCTACACCACACGGACAAAATCCTGGAACTCCCTCCCTAACAGCGCCGTGGGTGTAACTACACCACACGGGACAAAATCCTGGAACTCCCTTCCTAACAGCGCTGTGGGTGTACCTACACCAGACGGGACAAAATCCTGGAACTCCCTCCATAACAGCGCCGTGTGTGTACCTACACCACACGGTCAAAATCCTGTAACTCCCACCCTAACAGCGCTGTGTGTGTACCTACACCACATGGACAAAATCCTGGAACTCCCTCCCTAACAGCATTGTGGGTGTACCTACACCACATGGGGACAAAATCCTGGATCTCCCTCCCTAACAGCGCTGTGGGTGTACCTACACCACACGGACAAAATCCTCGAACTCCCTCCCTAACAGCGCTGTGTGTGTACCTACACCACATGGACAAAATCCTGGAACTCCCTCCCTAACAGCACTGTGGGTGTACCTACACCACATGTATAAAATCTTGGAACTCCCTCCCTAACAGCGCTGTGGGTGTACCTAGACCACACGGGCAATTTCCTGGAACTCCCTCCCGAACACCGCTGTGGGTGTACCTGCACCACACGGGACAAAATCCTGGAACTCCCTCCCTAACAGCGCTGTGGGTGTACCTACACCACATGGACAAAATCCTGGAACTCCCTCCCGAACAGCGCTGTGGGTGTCCTACACCACACGGGCAATTTCCTGGAACTCCCTCCCTAACAGCGCTGTGGGTGTAGCTACACCACACGGACAAAATATTGGAACTCCCTTCCTCATAGCGCTGTGTGTGTACCTACACCACACAGACAAAATCCTGGAACTCCCTCCTTAACAGCGCTGTGGTGTATCTACACCACACGGGACAAAATCGTGGACCTCCCTCCCTTACAGCGCTGTGGGTGTACCTACACCACACGGGACAAAATCCTGGAACTCCCTCCCTAACAGCGCTGTGGGTGTACCTACACCACACGGACAAAATCCTGGAACTCCCTTCCTAACAGCGCTGTGGGTGTACCTACACCACACGGGACAAAATCCTGGAACTCCCTCCCTAACAGCGCTGTGGGTGTACCTACAACACACGGACAAATCCCTGGATCTCCCTCCCTAACAGCGCTGTGGGTGTACCTACACCACACGGACAAAATCGTGGAACTCCCTCCCGAACAGCGCTGTGGGAGTACCTACACCACACGGGCAATTTCCTGGAACTCACTCCGTAACAGCATTGTGGGAGTACCTACACCTCCCGGGACAAAATCCTGGAACTCCCTCCCTAACAGTGCCGAGGGTGTACCTACACCACACGGGACAAAATCCTGGAACTCCCTCCCTAACAGCGCTGTGGGTGCACCTACACCACACGGACAAAATCCTGGAACTCCCTCCCTAACAGCGCTGCGCGTGTACCTACACCACACGGACAAAATCCTGGAACACCCTCCCTAACAGCGCTGTGGGTGTACCTACACCACACGGAAAAAATCCTGGAACTCCCTCGCTAACAGCACCATGGGTGTACCTACATCACACGGACAAAATCCTGGAACTCCCCCACTAACAGCACTGTGCGCGTACCTACACCACACAGGGGACAAAATCCTGGATCTCCCTCCCTAACAGCGCCGTGGGTGTACCTACACCAGACGGGACAAAATCCTGGAACTCCCTCCCTAACAGCGCTGTGTGTTTACCTACACCACATGGACAAAATCCTGGAACTCCCTCCCCAACAGCACTGTGGGTGTACCTACATCACATGGGGACAAAAGCCTGGATCTCCCTCCCGAACAGCGCTGTGGGTGTACCTACACCACACGGACAAATTCCTGGAACTCCCTCCCTAACAGCGCTGTGTGTGTACCTACACCAAATTGACAAAATCCTGGAAGTCCCCCACTAACAGCACTGTGGGTGTACCTACACCACACAGGGGACAAAATCCTGGATCTCCCTCCCTAACAGCGCCGTGGGTGTACCTACACCACACAGGGGACAAAATCCTGGATCTCCCTCCCTAACAGCGCCGTGGGTGTACCTACACCACACGGACAAAATCCTGGAACTCCCTCCCTAACAGCGCAGTGGGTGTACCTACACCGCACGGACAAATCCCTGGATCTCCCTCCCTAACAGCGCTGTGGGTGTACCTACACCACACAGACAAAATCCTGGAACTCCCTCCCTAACAGCGCTGTGGGTGTACCTACACCACATGGACAAAATCCTGGAACACCCTCCCTAACAGCACTGTGGGTGTACCTACATCACATGGGGACAAAATCCTGGATCTCCCTCCCTAACAGCGCTGTTGATGTACCAACACCACACGGACAAATTCCTGGAACTCCCTCCCTAACTGCGCTGTGTGTGTACCTACACCACATTGACAAAATGCTGGAACGCCCTCCCTAACAGCGCTGTGGGTGTACCTACACCACACGGACAAAATCCTGGAACTCCCTCCCTAACGGCGCCGTGGGTGTAACTACACCACACGGGACAAAATCCTGGAACTCCCGTCCTAACAGCGCTGTGGGTGTACCTACACCACACGGGACAAAATCCTGGAACTCCCTCCCTAACAGCGCCGTGTGTGTACCTACACCACACGGTCAAAATCCTGTAACTCCCTCCCTAACAGCGCTGTGTGTGTACCTACACCACATGGACAAAATCCTGGAACTCCCTCCCTAACAGCATTGTGGGTGTACCTACAGCACATGGGGACAAAATCCTGGATCTCCCTCCCTAACAGCGCTGTGGGCGTACCTACACCACACGGACAAAATCCTGGAACTCCCTCCCTAACAGCGCTGTGTGAGTACCTACACCACATGGACAAAATCCTGGAACTCCCTCCCTAACAGCGCTGTGCGTGTACCTACACCACACAAGGGACTAAATCCTGGATCTCCCTCCCTAACAGCGCTTTGGGTGTACCTACACCACACGGGACAAAATCCTGGAACTCCCTAACAGCGCTGTGGGTGTACCTACACCACACGGACAAAATCCTGGAACTCCCTCCCTAACAGCGTTGTGGGTGTACCTACACCACACGGGCAATTTCCTGGAACTCCCTTCCTAACAGCGCTGTGGGTGTACCTACACCACACGGGACAAAATCCTGGAACTCCCTCCCTAACAGCGCTGTGGGTGTACCTACACCACATGGGGACAAAATCCTGGATCTCCCTCCCTAACAGCGCTGTGGGTGTACCTACACCACATGGACATAATCCTGGAGCTCCTCCCAAACAGCGATGTGTGTGTACCTACACCACATGGACAAAATGCTGGAACTCCTTCCCTAACAGCGCTGTGGGTGTACCCACACCACACAGGGGACAAAATCCTGGATCTCCCTCCCTAACAGCGCCGTGGGTGTACCTACACCACACGGGACAAAATCCTGGAACTCCCTTCCTAACAGTGCTGTGTGTGTACCAACAACTCATGGACAAAATCCAGGAACTCCCTCCCTAACAGCGCTGTGTGTGTACCTACACCACACGGACAAAACCTGGAACTCCCTCCCTAACAGCGCTGTGGGTGTACCTACACCACACGGACAAAATCCTGGAACTCCCTCCCTAACAGCACTGTGGGTGTACCTACACCACACGGACAAAATCCTGGAACTCCCTCCCTCATAGCGCCGTGTGTGTACCTACATCACACAGACAAATTCCTGGAACTCTCTCCCTAACAGCGCTGTGGGTGTACCTACACCACACGGGACAAATTCCTGGACCTCCCTCCCTAACAGCGCAGTGGGTGTGCCTACACCAAATGGGGACAAAATCCTGGAACACCCTCCCTAACAGCTCTGTCGGTGTATCTACACCACACGGACAAAATCCTGGAACTCCCTCCCTAACAGCGCCGTGGGTGTAACTACACCACACGGGACAAAATCCTGGAACTCCCTTCCTAACAGGCTGTGGGTGTACCTACACCACACGGGACAAAATCCTGGAACTCCCTCCCTAACAGCGCCGTGTGTGTACCTACACCACACGGTCAAAATCCTGTAACTCCCTCCCTAACAGCGCTGTGTGTGTACCTACACCACATGGACAAAATCCTGGAACTCCCTCCCAACAGCACTGTGGGTGTACCTACACCACATGGGGACAAAATCCTGGATCTCCCTCCCTAACAGCGCTGTGGGTGTACCTACACCACACGGACAAAATCCTGGAACTCCCTCCCTAACAGCGCTGTGTGTGTACCTACACCACATGGACAAAATCCTGGAACTCCCTCCCTAACAGCACTGTGGGTGTACCTACACCACATGTATAAAATCTTGGAACTCCCTCCCTAAAAGCGCTGTGGGTGTACCTAAACCACACAGGCAATTTCCTGGAACTCCCTCCCGAACACCGCTGTGGGTGTACCTACACCACACGGGACAAAATCCTGGAACTCCCTCCCTAACAGCGCTGTGGGTGTACCTACACCACATGGGGACAAAATCCTGGATCTCCCTCCCTAACAGCGCTGTGGGTGTACCTACACCACATGGACAAAATCCTGGAACTCCCTCCCTAACAGCGCTGTGGGTGTACCTACACCACACGGGCAATTTCCTGGAACTCCCTCCCTAACAGCGCTGTGGGTGTACCTACACCACACGGACAAAATATTGGAACTCCCTTCCTCATAGCGCCGTGTGTGTACCTACACCACACAGACAAAATCCTGGAACTCCCTCCTTAACAGCGCTGTGGGTGTATCTACACCACACGGGACAAAATCGTGGACCTCCCTCCCTTACAGCGCTGTGGGTGTACCTACACCACACGGGACAAAATCCTGGAACTCCCTCCCTAACAGCGCTGTGGGTGTACCTACACCACACGGACAAAATCCTGGAACTCCCTCCCTAACAGCGCTGCGTGTGTACCTACACCAAGTGGATAAAATCCTGGAACTCCCTCCTTAACAGCACTGTGGGTGTACCTACACCACATGGGGACAAAATCCTGGATCTCCCTCCCTAACAGCGCTGTGGGTGTACCTACACCACATGGACAAAATCCTGGAACTCCCTCCCTAACAGCGATGTGTGTGTACCTACACCACATGGACAAAATCCTGGAACTCCCTCCCTTACAGCGCAGTGGGTGTACCTACACCGCACGGACAAATCCCTGGATCTCCCTCCCTAACAGCGCTGTGGGTGTACCTACACCACACAGACAAAATCCTGGAACTCCCTCCCTAACAGCGCTGTGGGTGTACCTACACCACATGGACAAAATACTGGAACACCCTCCCTAACAGCACTGTGGGTGTACCTACATCACATGGGGACAAAATCCTGGATCTCCCTCCCTAACAGCGCTGTTGATGTACCAACACCACACGGACAAATTCCTGGAACTCCCTCCCTAACTGCGCTGTGTGTGTACCTACACCACATTGACAAAATGCTGGAACGCCCTCCCTAACAGCGCTGTGGGTGTACCTACACCACACGGACAAAATCCTGGAACTCCCTCCCTAACGGCGCCGTGGGTGTAACTACACCACACGGGACAAAATCCTGGAACTCCCGTCCTAACAGCGCTGTGGGTGTACCTACACCACACGGGACAAAATCCTGGAACTCCCTCCCTAACAGCGCCGTGTGTGTACCTACACCACACGGTCAAAATCCTGTAACTCCCTCCCTAACAGCGCTGTGTGTGTACCTACACCACATGGACAAAATCCTGGAACTCCCTCCCTAACAGCATTGTGGGTGTACCTACAGCACATGGGGACAAAATCCTGGATCTCCCTCCCTAACAGCGCTGTGGGCGTACCTACACCACACGGACAAAATCCTGGAACTCCCTCCCTAACAGCGCTGTGTGAGTACCTACACCACATGGACAAAATCCTGGAACTCCCTCCCTAACAGCGCTGTGCGTGTACCTACACCACACAAGGGACTAAATCCTGGATCTCCCTCCCTAACAGCGCTTTGGGTGTACCTACACCACACGGGACAAAATCCTGGAACTCCCTAACAGCGCTGTGGGTGTACCTACACCACACGGACAAAATCCTGGAACTCCCTCCCTAACAGCGTTGTGGGTGTACCTACACCACACGGGCAATTTCCTGGAACTCCCTTCCTAACAGCGCTGTGGGTGTACCTACACCACACGGGACAAAATCCTGGAACTCCCTCCCTAACAGCGCTGTGGGTGTACCTACACCACATGGGGACAAAATCCTGGATCTCCCTCCCTAACAGCGCTGTGGGTGTACCTACACCACATGGACATAATCCTGGAGCTCCTCCCAAACAGCGATGTGTGTGTACCTACACCACATGGACAAAATGCTGGAACTCCTTCCCTAACAGCGCTGTGGGTGTACCCACACCACACAGGGGACAAAATCCTGGATCTCCCTCCCTAACAGCGCCGTGGGTGTACCTACACCACACGGGACAAAATCCTGGAACTCCCTTCCTAACAGTGCTGTGTGTGTACCAACAACTCATGGACAAAATCCAGGAACTCCCTCCCTAACAGCGCTGTGTGTGTACCTACACCACACGGACAAAACCTGGAACTCCCTCCCTAACAGCGCTGTGGGTGTACCTACACCACACGGACAAAATCCTGGAACTCCCTCCCTAACAGCACTGTGGGTGTACCTACACCACACGGACAAAATCCTGGAACTCCCTCCCTCATAGCGCCGTGTGTGTACCTACATCACACAGACAAATTCCTGGAACTCTCTCCCTAACAGCGCTGTGGGTGTACCTACACCACACGGGACAAATTCCTGGACCTCCCTCCCTAACAGCGCAGTGGGTGTGCCTACACCAAATGGGGACAAAATCCTGGAACACCCTCCCTAACAGCTCTGTCGGTGTATCTACACCACACGGACAAAATCCTGGAACTCCCTCCCTAACAGCGCCGTGGGTGTAACTACACCACACGGGACAAAATCCTGGAACTCCCTTCCTAACAGGCTGTGGGTGTACCTACACCACACGGGACAAAATCCTGGAACTCCCTCCCTAACAGCGCCGTGTGTGTACCTACACCACACGGTCAAAATCCTGTAACTCCCTCCCTAACAGCGCTGTGTGTGTACCTACACCACATGGACAAAATCCTGGAACTCCCTCCCAACAGCACTGTGGGTGTACCTACACCACATGGGGACAAAATCCTGGATCTCCCTCCCTAACAGCGCTGTGGGTGTACCTACACCACACGGACAAAATCCTGGAACTCCCTCCCTAACAGCGCTGTGTGTGTACCTACACCACATGGACAAAATCCTGGAACTCCCTCCCTAACAGCACTGTGGGTGTACCTACACCACATGTATAAAATCTTGGAACTCCCTCCCTAAAAGCGCTGTGGGTGTACCTAAACCACACAGGCAATTTCCTGGAACTCCCTCCCGAACACCGCTGTGGGTGTACCTACACCACACGGGACAAAATCCTGGAACTCCCTCCCTAACAGCGCTGTGGGTGTACCTACACCACATGGGGACAAAATCCTGGATCTCCCTCCCTAACAGCGCTGTGGGTGTACCTACACCACATGGACAAAATCCTGGAACTCCCTCCCTAACAGCGCTGTGGGTGTACCTACACCACACGGGCAATTTCCTGGAACTCCCTCCCTAACAGCGCTGTGGGTGTACCTACACCACACGGACAAAATATTGGAACTCCCTTCCTCATAGCGCCGTGTGTGTACCTACACCACACAGACCAAATCCTGGAACTCCCTCCTTAACAGCGCTGTGGGTGTATCTACACCACACGGGACAAAATCGTGGACCTCCCTCCCTTACAGCGCTGTGGGTGTACCTACACCACACGGGACAAAATCCTGGAACTCCCTCCCTAACAGCGCTGTGGGTGTACCTACACCACACGGACAAAATCCTGGAACTCCCTCCCTAACAGCGCTGCGTGTGTACCTACACCAAGTGGATAAAATCCTGGAACTCCCTCCTTAACAGCACTGTGGGTGTACCTACACCACATGGGGACAAAATCCTGGATCTCCCTCCCTAACAGCGCTGTGGGTGTACCTACACCACATGGACAAAATCCTGGAACTCCCTCCCTAACAGCGATGTGTGTGTACCTACACCACATGGACAAAATCCTGGAACTCCCTCCCTTACAGCGCAGTGGGTGTACCTACACCGCACGGACAAATCCCTGGATCTCCCTCCCTAACAGCGCTGTGGGTGTACCTACACCACACAGACAAAATCCTGGAACTCCCTCCCTAACAGCGCTGTGGGTGTACCTACACCACATGGACAAAATCCTGGAACACCCTCCCTAACAGCACTGTGGGTGTACCTACATCACATGGGGACAAAATCCTGGATCTCCCTCCCTAACAGCGCTGTTGATGTACCAACACCACACGGACAAATTCCTGGAACTCCCTCCCTAACTGCGCTGTGTGTGTACCTACACCACATTGACAAAATGCTGGAACTCCCTCCCTAACAGCGCTGTGGGTGTACCTACACCACACGGACAAAATCCTGGAACTCCCTCCCTAACAGCGCCGTGGGTGTAACTACACCACACGGGACAAAATCCTGGAACTCCCTTCCTAACAGCGCTGTGGGTGTACCTACACCACACGGGACAAAATCCTGGAACTCCCTCCCTAACAGCGCCGTGTGTGTACCTACACCACACGGTCAAAATCCTGTAACTCCCTCCCTAACAGCGCTGTGTGTGTACCTACACCACATGGACAAAATCCTGGAACTCCCTCCCTAACAGCATTGTGGGTGTACCTACACCACATGGGGACAAAATCCTGGATCTCCCTCCCTAACAGCGCTGTGGGCGTACCTACACCACACGGACAAAATCCTGGAACTCCCTCCCTAACAGCGCTGTGTGTGTACCTACACCACATGGACAAAATCCTGGAACTCCCTCCCTAACAGCGCTGTGCGTGTACCTACACCACACAAGGGACTAAATCCTGGATCTCCCTCCCTAACAGCGCTTTGGGTGTACCTACACCACACGGGACAAAATCCTGGAACTCCCTAACAGCGCTGTGGGTGTACCTACACCACACGGACAAAATCCTGGAACTCCCTCCCTAACAGCGTTGTGGGTGTACCTACACCACACGGGCAATTTCCTGGAACTCCCTTCCTAACAGCGCTGTGGGTGTACCTACACCACACGGGACAAAATCCTGGAACTCCCTCCCTAACAGCGCTGTGGGTGTACCTACACCACACGGGACAAAATCCTGGAACTCCCTCCCTAACAGCGCTGTGGGTGTACCTACACCACATGGGGACAAAATCCTGGATCTCCCTCCCTAACAGCGCTGTGGGTGTACCTACACCACATGGACAAAATCCTGGATCTCCCTCCCTAACAGCGCTGTGGGTGTACCTACACCACATGGACATAATCCTGGAGCTCCTCCCAAACAGCGATGTGTGTGTACCTACACCACATGGACAAAATGCTGGAACTCCTTCCCTAACAGCGCTGTGGGTGTACCTACACCACACAGGGGACAAAATCCTGGATCTCCCTCCCTAACAGCGCCGTGGGTGTACCTACACCACACGGGACAAAATCCTGGAACTCCCTTCCTAACAGTGCTGTGTGTGTACCTACACCACATGGACAAAATCCAGGAACTCCCTCCCTAACAGCGCTGTCTGTGTACCTACACCACACGGACAAAATCCTGGAACTCCCTCCCTAACAGCGCTGTGGGTGTACCTACACCACATGGGGACAGAATCCTGGATCTCCCTCCCTAACAGCGCTGTGGGTGTACCTACACCACACGGACAAAATCCTGGAACTCCCTCCCTAACAGCGCTGTGTGTGTACCTACACCACATGGACAAAATCCTGGAACTCCCTCCCTAACAGCACTGTGGGTGTACCTACACCACATGTATAAAATCTTGGAACTCCCTCCCTAAAAGCGCTGTGGGTGTACCTACACAACACAGGCAATTTCCTGGAACTCCCTCCCGAACACCGCTGTGGGTGTACCTACACCACACGGGACAAAATCCTGGAACTCCCTCCCTAACAGCACTGTGGGTGTACCTACACCACATGGGGACAAAATCCTGGATCTCCCTCCCTAACAGCGCTGTGGGTGTACCTACAGCACATGGACAAAATCCTGGAACTCCCTCCCTAACAGCGCTGTGGGTGTACCTACACCACACGGGCAATTTCCTGGAACTCCCTCCCTAACAGCGCCGTGGGTGTACCTACACCACACGGACAAAATATTGGAACTCCCTCATAGCGCCGTGTGTGTACCTACACCACACAGACAAAATCCTGGAACTCCCTCCTTAACAGCGCTGTGGGTGTATCTACACCACACGGGACAAAATCGTGGACCTCCCTCCCTTACAGCGCTGTGGGTGTACCTACACCACACGGGACAAAATCCTGGAACTCCCTCCCTAACAGCGCTGTGGGTGTACCTACACCACACGGACAAAATCCTGGAACTCCCTCCCTAACAGCGCTGTGTGTGTACCTACACCAAGTGGATAAAATCCTGGAACTCCCTCCTTAACAGCACTGTGGGTGTACCTACACCACATGGGGACAAAATCCTGGATCTCCCTCCCTAACAGCGCTGTGGGTGTACCTACACCACATGGACAAAATCCTGGAACTCCCTCCCTAACAGCGCTGTGCGTGTACCTACACCACTCAAGGGACTAAATCCTGGATCTCCCTCCCTAACAGCGCCTTGGGTGTACCTACACCACACGGGACAAAATCCTGGAACTCCCTTCCTAACAGCGCTGTGGGTGTACCTACACCACACGGACAAAATCCTGGAACTCCCTCCCTAACAGCACTGTGGGTGTACCTACACCACATGGACAAAATCCTGGAACTCCCTCCCTAACAGCGCTGCGGGTGTACCTACACCACACGGGCAATTTCCTGGAACTCCCTTCCTAACAGCCCTGTGGGTGTACCTACACCACACGGGACAAAATCCTGGAACTCCCTCCCTAACAGCGCTGTGGGTGTACCTACACCACATGGGGACAAAATCCTGGATCTCCCTCCCTAACAGCGCTGTGGGTGTACCTACACCACATGGACAAAATCCTGGAGCTCCTCCCAAACAACGATGTGTGTGTACCTACACCACATGGACAAAATGCTGGAACTCCCTCCCTAACAGCGCTGTGGGTGTACCTACACCACACAGGGGACAAAATCCTGGATCTCCCTCCCTAACAGCGCCGTGGGTGTACCTACACCACACGGACAACATCCTGGAACTCCCTCCCTAACAGCGCTGTGGGTGTACCTACACCACACGGACAAAATCCTGGAACTCCCTCCCTAACAGCGCTGTGGGTGTACCTACACCACACGGACAAAATACTGGAACTCCCTCCCTCATAGCGCCGTCTGTGTACCTACATCACACAGACAAAATCCTGGAACTCTCTCCCTAACAGCGCTGTGGGTGTACCTACACCACACGGGACAAATTCCTGGACCAACCTCCCTAACAGCGCAGTGGGTGTGCCTACACCAAATGGGGACAAAATCCTGGAACACCCTCCCTAACAGCTCTGTCGGTGTATCTACACCACACGGACAAAATCCTGGAACTCCCTCCCTAACAGCGCCGTGGGTGTAACTACACCACACGGGACAAAATCCTGGAACTCCCTTCCTAACAGCGCTGTGGGTGTACCTACACCACACGGGACAAAATCCTGGAACTCCCTCCCTAACAGCGCCGTGTGTGTACCTACACCACACGGTCAAAATCCTGTAACTCCCTCCCTAACAGCGCTGTGTGTGTACCTACACCACATGGACAAAATCCTGGAACTCCCTCCCTAACAGCACTGTGGGTGTACCTACACCACATGGGGACAAAATCCTGGATCTCCCTCCCTAACAGCGCTGTGGGTGTACCTACACCACACGGACAAAATCCTGGAACTCCCTCCCTAACAGCACTGTGTGTGTACCTACACCACATGGACAAAATCCTGGAACTCCCTCCCTAACAGCACTGTGGGTGTACCTACACCACATGTATAAAATCTTGGAACTCCCTCCCTAAAAGCGCTGTGGGTGTACCTACACCACACAGGCAATTTCCTGGAAATCCCTCCCGAACACCGCTGTGTGTGTACCTACACCAAGTGGATAAAATCCTGGAACTCCCTCCTTAACAGCACTGTGGGTGTACCTACACCACATGGGGACAAAATCCTGGATCTCCCTCCCTAACAGCGCTGTGGGTGTACCTACACCACATGGACAAAATCCTGGAACTCCCTCCCTAACAGCGATGTGTGTGTACCTACACCACATGGACAAAATCCTGGAACTCCCTCCCTAACAGCGCTGTGCGTGTACCTACACCACACAAGGGACTAAATCCTGGATCTCCCTCCCTAACAGCGCCTTGGGTGTACCTACACCACACGGGACAAAATCCTGGATCTCCCTTCCTAACAGCGCTGTGGGTGTACCTACACCACACGGACAAAATCCTGGAACTCCCTCCCTAACAGCACTGTGGGTGTACCTACACCACATGGACAAAATCCTGGAACTCCCTCCCTAACAGCGATGTGGGTGTACCTACACCACACGGGCAATTTCCTGGAACTCCCTTCCTAACAGCGCTGTGGGTGTACCTACACCACACGGGACAAAATCCTGGAACTCCCTCCCTAACAGCGCTGTGGGTGTACCTACACCACATGGGGACAAAATCCTGGATCTCCCTCCCTAACAGCGCTGTGGGTGTACCTACACCACATGGACAAAATCCTGGATCTCCCTCCCTAACAGCGCTGTGGGTGTACCTACACCACATGGACATAATCCTGGACCTCCTCCCAAACAGCGATGTGTGTGTACCTACACCACATGGACAAAATGCTGGAACTCCTTCCCTAACAGCGCTGTGGGTGTACCTACACCACACAGGGGACAAAATCCTGGATCTCCCTCCCTAACAGCGCCGTGGGTGTACCTACACCACACGGGACAAAATCCTGGAACTCCCTTCCTAACAGTGCTGTGTGTGTACCTACACCACATGGACAAAATCCAGGAACTCCCTCCCTAACAGCGCTGTGTGTGTACCTACACCACACGGACAAAATCCTGGAACTCCCTCCCTAACAGCGCTGTGGGTGTACCTACACCACACGGACAAAATCCTGGAACTCCCTCCCTAACAGCACTGTGGGTGTACCTACACCACACGGACAAAATCCTGGAACTCCCTCCCTCATAGCGCCGTGTGTGTACCTACATCACACAGACAAATTCCTGGAACTCTCTCCCTAACAGCGCTGTGGGTGTACCTACACCACACGGGACAAATTCCTGGACCTCCCTCCCTAACAGCGCAGTGGGTGTGCCTACACAAAATGGGGACAAAATCCTGGAACACCCTCCCTAACAGCTCTGTCGGTGTATCTACACCACACGGACAAAATCCTGGAACTCCCTCCCTAACAGCGCCGTGGGTGTAACTACACCACACGGGACAAAATCCTGGAACTCCCTTCCTAACAGGCTGTGGGTGTACCTACACCACACGGGACAAAATCCTGGAACTCCCTCCCTAACAGCGCCGTGTGTGTACCTACACCACACGGTCAAAATCCTGTAACTCCCTCCCTAACAGCGCTGTGTGTGTACCTACACCACATGGACAAAATCCTGGAACTCCCTCCCAACAGCACTGTGGGTGTACCTACACCACATGGGGACAGAATCCTGGATCTCCCTCCCTAACAGCGCTGTGGGTGTACCTACACCACACGGACAAAATCCTGGAACTCCCTCCCTAACAGCGCTGTGGGTGTACCTACACCACACGGACAAAATCCTGGAACTCCCTCCCTAACAGCACTGTGGGTGTACCTACACCACACGGACAAAATCCTGGAACTCCCTCCCTCATAGCGCCGTGTGTGTACCTACATCACACAGACAAATTCCTGGAACTCTCTCCCTAACAGCGCTGTGGGTGTACCTACACCACACGGGACAAATTCCTGGACCTCCCTCCCTAACAGCGCAGTGGGTGTGCCTACACCAAATGGGGACAAAATCCTGGAACACCCTCCCTAACAGCTCTGTCGGTGTATCTACACCACACGGACAAAATCCTGGAACTCCCTCCCTAACAGCGCCGTGGGTGTAACTACACCACACGGGACAAAATCCTGGAACTCCCTTCCTAACAGGCTGTGGGTGTACCTACACCACACGGGACAAAATCCTGGAACTCCCTCCCTAACAGCGCCGTGTGTGTACCTACACCACACGGTCAAAATCCTGTAACTCCCTCCCTAACAGCGCTGTGTGTGTACCTACACCAGATGGACAAAATCCTGGAACTCCCTCCCAACAGCACTGTGGGTGTACCTACACCACATGGGGACAAAATCCTGGATCTCCCTCCCTAACAGCGCTGTGGGTGTACCTACACCACACGGACAAAATCCTGGAACTCCCTCCCTAACAGCGCTGTGTGTGTATCTACACCACATGGACAAAATCCTGGAACTCCCTCCCTAACAGCACTGTGGGTGTACCTACACCACATGTATAAAATCTTGGAACTCCCTCCCTAAAAGCGCTGTGGGTGTACCTACACCACACAGGCAATTTCCTGGAACTCCCTCCCGAACACCGCTGTGGGTGTACCTACACCACACGGGACAAAATCCTGGAACTCCCTCCCTAACAGCGCTGTGGGTGTACCTACACCACATGGGGACAAAATCCTGGATCTCCCTCCCTAACAGCGCTGTGGGTGTACCTACACCACATGGACAAAATCCTGGAACTCCCTCCCTAACAGCGCTGTGGGTGTACCTACACCACACGGGCAATTTCCTGGAACTCCCTCCCTAACAGCGCTGTGGGTGTACCTACACCACACGGACAAAATATTGGAACTCCCTTCCTCATAGCGCCGTGTGTGTACCTACACCACACAGACAAAATCCTGGAACTCCCTCCTTAACAGCGCTGTGGGTGTATCTACACCACACGGGACAAAATCGTGGACCTCCCTCCCTAACAGCGCTGTGGGTGTACCTACACCACATGGGGACAAAATCCTGGATCTCCCTCCCTAACAGCGCTGTGGGTGTACCTACACCACATGGACAAAATCCTGGATCTCCCTCCCTAACAGCGCTGTGGGTGTACCTACACCACATGGACATAATCCTGGAGCTCCTCCCAAACAGCGATGTGTGTGTACCTACACCACATGGACAAAATGCTGGAACTCCTTCCCTAACAGCGCTGTGGGTGTACCTACACCACACAGGGGACAAAATCCTGGATCTCCCTCCCTAACAGCGCCGTGGGTGTACCTACACCACACGGGACAAAATCCTGGAACTCCCTTCCTAACAGTGCTGTGTGTGTACCTACACCACATGGACAAAATCCAGGAACTCCCTCCCTAACAGCGCTGTGTGTGTACCTACACCACACGGACAAAATCCTGGAACTCCCTCCCTAACAGCGCTGTGGGTGTACCTACACCACACGGACAAAATCCTGGAACTCCCTCCCTAACAGCACTGTGGGTGTACCTACACCACACGGACAAAATCCTGGAACTCCCTCCCTCATAGCGCCGTGTGTGTACCTACATCACACAGACAAATTCCTGGAACTCTCTCCCTAACAGCGCTGTGGGTGTACCTACACCACACGGGACAAATTCCTGGACCTCCCTCCCTAACAGCGCAGTGGGTGTGCCTACACCAAATGGGGACAAAATCCTGGAACACCCTCCCTAACAGCTCTGTCGGTGTATCTACACCACACGGACAAAATCCTGGAACTCCCTCCCTAACAGCGCCGTGGGTGTAACTACACCACACGGGACAAAATCCTGGAACTCCCTTCCTAACAGGCTGTGGGTGTACCTACACCACACGGGACAAAATCCTGGAACTCCCTCCCTAACAGCGCCGTGTGTGTACCTACACCACACGGTCAAAATCCTGTAACTCCCTCCCTAACAGCGCTGTGTGTGTACCTACACCACATGGACAAAATCCTGGAACTCCCTCCCAACAGCACTGTGGGTGTACCTACACCACATGGGGACAGAATCCTGGATCTCCCTCCCTAACAGCGCTGTGGGTGTACCTACACCACACGGACAAAATCCTGGAACTCCCTCCCTAACAGCGCTGTGTGTGTACCTACACCACATGGACAAAATCCTGGAACTCCCTCCCTAACAGCACTGTGGGTGTACCTACACCACATGTATAAAATCTTGGAACTCCCTCCCTAAAAGCGCTGTGGGTGTACCTACACCACACAGGCAATTTCCTGGAACTCCCTCCCTAACACCGCTGTGGGTGTACCTACACCACACGGGACAAAATCCTGGAACTCCCTCCCTAACAGCGCTGTGGGTGTACCTACACCACATGGGGACAAAATCCTGGATCTCCCTCCCTAACAGCGCTGTGGGTGTACCTACAGCACATGGACAAAATCCTGGAACTCCCTCCCTAACAGCGCTGTGGGTGTACCTACACCACACGGGCAATTTCCTGGAACTCCCTCCCTAACAGCGCTGTGGGTGTACCTACACCACACGGACAAAATATTGGAACTCCCTCATAGCGCCGTGTGTGTACCTACACGACACAGACAAAATCCTGGAACTCCCTCCTTAACAGCGCTGTGGGTGTATCTACACCACACGGGACAAAATCGTGGACCTCCCTCCCTTACAGCGCTGTGGGTGTACCTACACCACACGGGACAAAATCCTGGAACTCCCTCCCTAACAGCGCTGTGGGTGTACCTACACCACACGGACAAAATCCTGGAACTCCCTCCCTAACAGCGCTGTGTGTGTACCTACACCAAGTGGATAAAATCCTGGAACTCCCTCCTTAACAGCACTGTGGGTGTACCTACACCACATGGGGACAAAATCCTGGATCTCCCTCCCTAACAGCGCTGTGGGTGTACCTACACCACATGGACAAAATCCTGGAACTCCCTCCCTAACAGCGCTGTGCGTGTACCTACACCACTCAAGGGACTAAATCCTGGATCTCCCTCCCTAACAGCGCCTTGGGTGTACCTACACCACACGGGACAAAATCCTGGAACTCCCTTCCTAACAGCGCTGTGGGTGTACCTACACCACACGGACAAAATCCTGGAACTCCCTCCCTAACAGCACTGTGGGTGTACCTACACCACATGGACAAAATCCTGGAACTCCCTCCCTAACAGCGCTGCGGGTGTACCTACACCACACGGGCAATTTCCTGGAACTCCCTTCCTAACAGCCCTGTGGGTGTACCTACACCACACGGGACAAAATCCTGGAACTCCCTCCCTAACAGCGCTGTAGGTGTACCTACACCACATGGGGACAAAATCCTGGATCTCCCTCCCTAACAGCGCTGTGGGTGTACCTACACCACATGGACAAAATCCTGGAGCTCCTCCCAAACAACGATGTGTGTGTACCTACACCACATGGACAAAATGCTGGAACTCCCTCCCTAACAGCGCTGTGGGTGTACCTACACCACACAGGGGACAAAATCCTGGATCTCCCTCCCTAACAGCGCCGTGGGTGTACCTACACCACACGGACAACATCCTGGAACTCCCTCCCTAACAGCGCTGTGGGTGTACCTACACCACACGGACAAAATCCTGGAACTCCCTCCCTAACAGCGCTGTGGGTGTACCTACACCACACGGACAAAATACTGGAACTCCCTCCCTCATAGCGCCGTCTGTGTACCTACATCACACAGACAAAATCCTGGAACTCTCTCCCTAACAGCGCTGTGGGTGTACCTACACCACACGGGACAAATTCCTGGACCTCCCTCCCTAACAGCGCAGTGGGTGTGCCTACACCAAATGGGGACAAAATCCTGGAACACCCTCCCTAACAGCTCTGTCGGTGTATCTACACCACACGGACAAAATCCTGGAACTCCCTCCCTAACAGCGCCGTGGGTGTAACTACACCACACGGGACAAAATCCTGGAACTCCCTTCCTAACAGCGCTGTGGGTGTACCTACACCACACGGGACAAAATCCTGGAACTCCCTCCCTAACAGCGCCGTGTGTGTACCTACACCACACGGTCAAAATCCTGTAACTCCCTCCCTAACAGCGCTGTGTGTGTACCTACACCAGATGGACAAAATCCTGGAACTCCCTCCCTAACAGCACTGTGGGTGTACCTACACCACATGGGGACAAAATCCTGGATCTCCCTCCCTAACAGCGCTGTGGGTGTACCTACACCACACGGACAAAATCCTGGAACTCCCTCCCTAACAGCACTGTGTGTGTACCTACACCACATGGACAAAATCCTGGAACTCCCTCCCTAACAGCACTGTGGGTGTACCTACACCACATGTATAAAATCTTGGAACTCCCTCCCTAAAAGCGCTGTGGGTGTACCTACACCACACAGGCAATTTCCTGGAACTCCCTCCCGAACACCGCTGTGGGTGTACCTACACCACACGGGACAAAATCCTGGAACTCCCTCCCTAACAGCGCTGTGGGTGTACCTACACCACATGGGGACAAAATCCTGGATCTCCCTCCCTAACAGCGCTGTGGGTGTACCTACACCACATGGACAAAATCCTGGAACTCCCTCCCTAACAGCGCTGTGGGTGTACCTACACCACACGGGCAATTTCCTGGAACTCCCTCCCTAACAGCGCTGTGGGTGTACCTACACCACACGGACAAAATATTGGAACTCCCTTCCTCATAGCGCCGTGTGTGTACCTACACCACACAGACAAAATCCTGGAACTCCTTCCTTAACAGCGCTGTGGGTGTATCTACACCACACGGGACAAAATCGTGGACCTCCCTCCCTTACAGCGCTGTGGGTGTACCTACACCACACGGGACAAAATCCTGGAACTCCCTCCCTAACAGCGCTGTGGGTGTACCTACACCACACGGACAAAATCCTGGAACTCCCTCCCTAACAGCGCTGTGTGTGTACCTACACCAAGTGGATAAAATCCTGGAACTCCCTCCTTAACAGCACTGTGGGTGTACCTACACCACATGGGGACAAAATCCTGGATCTCCCTCCCTAACAGCGCTGTGGGTGTACCTACACCACATAGACAAAATCCTGGAACTCCCTCCCTAACAGCGATGTGTGTGTACCTACACCACATGGACAAAATCCTGGAACTCCCTCCCTAACAGCGCTGTGCGTGTACCTACACCACACAAGGGACTAAATCCTGGATCTCCCTCCCTAACAGCGCCTTGGGTGTACCTACACCACACGGGACAAAATCCTGGATCTCCCTTCCTAACAGCGCTGTGGGTGTACCTACACCACACGGACAAAATCCTGGAACTCCCTCCCTAACAGCACTGTGGGTGTACCTACACCACATGGACAAAATCCTGGAACTCCCTCCCTAACAGCGATGTGGGTGTACCTACACCACACGGGCAATTTCCTGGAACTCCCTTCCTAACAGCGCTGTGGGTGTACCTACACCACACGGGACAAAATCCTGGAACTCCCTCCCTAACAGCGCTGTGGGTGTACCTACACCACATGGGGACAAAATCCTGGATCTCCCTCCCGAACAGCGCTGTGGGTGTACCTACACCACATGGACAAAATCCTGGATCTCCCTCCCTAACAGCGCTGTGGGTGTACCTACACCACATGGACATAATCCTGGAGCTCCTCCCAAACAGCGATGTGTGTGTACCTACACCACATGGACAAAATGCTGGAACTCCTTCCCTAACAGCGCTGTGGGTGTACCTACACCACACAGGGGACAAAATCCTGGATCTCCCTCCCTAACAGCGCCGTGGGTGTACCTACACCACACGGGACAAAATCCTGGAACTCCCTTCCTAACAGTGCTGTGTGTGTACCTACACCACATGGACAAAATCCAGGAACTCCCTCCCTAACAGCGCTGTGTGTGTACCTACACCACACGGACAAAATCCTGGAACTCCCTCCCTAACAGCGCTGTGGGTGTACCTACACCACACGGACAAAATCCTGGAACTCCCTCCCTAACAGCACTGTGGGTGTACCTACACCACACGGACAAAATCCTGGAACTCCCTCCCTCATAGCGCCGTGTGTGTACCTACATCACACAGACAAATTCCTGGAACTCTCTCCCTAACAGCGCTGTGGGTGTACCTACACCACACGGGACAAATTCCTGGACCTCCCTCCCTAACAGCGCAGTGGGTGTGCCTACACCAAATGGGGACAAAATCCTGGAACACCCTCCCTAACAGCTCTGTCGGTGTATCTACACCACACGGACAAAATCCTGGAACTCCCTCCCTAACAGCGCCGTGGGTGTAACTACACCACACGGGACAAAATCCTGGAACTCCCTTCCTAACAGGCTGTGGGTGTACCTACACCACACGGGACAAAATCCTGGAACTCCCTCCCTAACAGCGCCGTGTGTGTACCTACACCACACGGTCAAAATCCTGTAACTCCCTCCCTAACAGCGCTGTGTGTGTACCTACACCACATGGACAAAATCCTGGAACTCCCTCCCAACAGCACTGTGGGTGTACCTACACCACATGGGGACAGAATCCTGGATCTCCCTCCCTAACAGCGCTGTGGGTGTACCTACACCACACGGACAAAATCCTGGAACTCCCTCCCTAACAGCGCTGTGTGTGTACCTACACCACATGGACAAAATCCTGGAACTCCCTCCCTAACAGCACTGTGGGTGTACCTACACCACATGTATAAAATCTTGGAACTCCCTCCCTAAAAGCGCTGTGGGTGTACCTACACCACACAGGCAATTTCCTGGAACTCCCTCCCGAACACCGCTGTGGGTGTACCTACACCACACGGGACAAAATCCTGGAACTCCCTCCCTAACAGCGCTGTGGGTGTACCTACACCACATGGGGACAAAATCCTGGATCTCCCTCCCTAACAGCGCTGTGGGTGTACCTACAGCACATGGACAAAATCCTGGAACTCCCTCCCTAACAGCGCTGTGGGTGTACCTACACCACACGGGCAATTTCCTGGAACTCCCTCCCTAACAGCGCTGTGGGTGTACCTACACCACACGGACAAAATATTGGAACTCCCTCATAGCGCCGTGTGTGTACCTACACGACACAGACAAAATCCTGGAACTCCCTCCTTAACAGCGCTGTGGGTGTATCTACACCACACGGGACAAAATCGTGGACCTCCCTCCCTTACAGCGCTGTGGGTGTACCTACACCACACGGGACAAAATCCTGGAACTCCCTCCCTAACAGCGCTGTGGGTGTACCTACACCACACGGACAAAATCCTGGAACTCCCTCCCTAACAGCGCTGTGTGTGTACCTACACCAAGTGGATAAAATCCTGGAACTCCCTCCTTAACAGCACTGTGGGTGTACCTACACCACATGGGGACAAAATCCTGGATCTCCCTCCCTAACAGCGCTGTGGGTGTACCTACACCACATGGACAAAATCCTGGAACTCCCTCCCTAACAGCGCTGTGCGTGTACCTACACCACTCAAGGGACTAAATCCTGGATCTCCCTCCCTAACAGCGCCTTGGGTGTACCTACACCACACGGGACAAAATCCTGGAACTCCCTTCCTAACAGCGCTGTGGGTGTACCTACACCACACGGACAAAATCCTGGAACTCCCTCCCTAACAGCACTGTGGGTGTACCTACACCACATGGACAAAATCCTGGAACTCCCTCCCTAACAGCGCTGCGGGTGTACCTACACCACACGGGCAATTTCCTGGAACTCCCTTCCTAACAGCCCTGTGGGTGTACCTACACCACACGGGACAAAATCCTGGAACTCCCTCCCTAACAGCGCTGTAGGTGTACCTACACCACATGGGGACAAAATCCTGGATCTCCCTCCCTAACAGCGCTGTGGGTGTACCTACACCACATGGACAAAATCCTGGAGCTCCTCCCAAACAACGATGTGTGTGTACCTACACCACATGGACAAAATGCTGGAACTCCCTCCCTAACAACGCTGTGGGTGTACCTACACCACACAGGGGACAAAATCCTGGATCTCCCTCCCTAACAGCGCCGTGGGTGTACCTACACCACACGGACAACATCCTGGAACTCCCTCCCTAACAGCGCTGTGGGTGTACCTACACCACACGGACAAAATCCTGGAACTCCCTCCCTAACAGCGCTGTGGGTGTACCTACACCACACGGACAAAATACTGGAACTCCCTCCCTCATAGCGCCGTCTGTGTACCTACATCACACAGACAAAATCCTGGAACTCTCTCCCTAACAGCGCTGTGGGTGTACCTACACCACACGGGACAAATTCCTGGACCTCCCTCCCTAACAGCGCAGTGGGTGTGCCTACACCAAATGGGGACAAAATCCTGGAACACCCTCCCTAACAGCTCTGTCGGTGTATCTACACCACACGGACAAAATCCTGGAACTCCCTCCCTAACAGCGCCGTGGGTGTAACTACACCACACGGGACAAAATCCTGGAACTCCCTTCCTAACAGCGCTGTGGGTGTACCTACACCACACGGGACAAAATCCTGGAACTCCCTCCCTAACAGCGCCGTGTGTATACCTACACCACACGGTCAAAATCCTGTAACTCCCTCCCTAACAGCGCTGTGTGTGTACCTACACCAGATGGACAAAATCCTGGAACTCCCTCCCTAACAGCACTGTGGGTGTACCTACACCACATGGGGACAAAATCCTGGATCTCCCTCCCTAACAGCGCTGTGGGTGTACCTACACCACACGGACAAAATCCTGGAACTCCCTCCCTAACAGCACTGTGTGTGTACCTACACCACATGGACAAAATCCTGGAACTCCCTCCCTAACAGCACTGTGGGTGTACCTACACCACATGTATAAAATCTTGGAACTCCCTCCCTAAAAGCGCTGTGGGTGTACCTACACCACACAGGCAATTTCCTGGAACTCCCTCCCGAACACCGCTGTGGGTGTACCTACACCACACGGGACAAAATCCTGGAACTCCCTCCCTAACAGCGCTGTGGGTGTACCTACACCACATGGGGACAAAATCATGGATCTCCCTCCCTAACAGCGCTGTGGGTGTACCTACACCACATGGACAAAATCCTGGAACTCCCTCCCTAACAGCGCTGTGGGTGTACCTACACCACACGGGCAATTTCCTGGAACTCCCTCCCTAACAGCGCTGTGGGTGTACCTACACCACACGGACAAAATATTGGAACTCCCTTCCTCATAGCGCCGTGTGTGTACCTACACCACACAGACAAAATCCTGGAACTCCCTCCTTAACAGCGCTGTGGGTGTATCTACACCACACGGGACAAAATCGTGGACCTCCCTCCCTTACAGCGCTGTGGGTGTACCTACACCACACGGGACAAAATCCTGGAACTCCCTCCCTAACAGCGCTGTGGGTGTACCTACACCACACGGACAAAATCCTGGAACTCCCTCCCTAACAGCGCTGTGTGTGTACCTACACCAAGTGGATAAAATCCTGGAACTCCCTCCTTAACAGCACTGTGGGTGTACCTACACCACATTGGGACAAAATCCTGGATCTCCCTCCCTAACAGCGCTGTGGGTGTACCTACACCACATGGACAAAATCCTGGAACTCCCTCCCTAACAGCGATGTGTGTGTACCTACACCACATGGACAAAATCCTGGAACTCCCTCCCTAACAGCGCTGTGCGTGTACCTACACCACACAAGGGACTAAATCCTGGATCTCCCTCCCTAACAGCGCCTTGGGTGTACCTACACCACATGGGACAAAATCCTGGATCTCCCTTCCTAACAGCGCTGTGGGTGTACCTACACCACACGGACAAAATCCTGGAACTCCCTCCCTAACAGCACTGTGGGTGTACCTACACCACATGGACAAAATCCTGGAACTCCCTCCCTAACAGCGATGTGGGTGTACCTACACCACACGGGCAATTTCCTGGAACTCCCTTCCTAACAGCGCTGTGGGTGTACCTACACCACACGGGACAAAATCCTGGAACTCCCTCCCTAACAGCGCTGTGGGTGTACCTACACCACATGGGGACAAAATCCTGGAGCTCCTCCCAAACAACGATGTGTGTGTACCTACACCACATGGACAAAATGCTGGAACTCCCTCCCTAACAGCGCTGTGGGTGTACCTACACCACACAGGGGACAAAATCCTGGATCTCCCTCCCTAACAGTGCCGTGGGTGTACCTACACCACACGGACAACATCCTGGAACTCCCTCCCTAACAGCGCTGTGGGTGTACCTACACCACACGGACAAAATCCTGGAACTCCCTCCCAAACAGCGCTGTGGGTGTACCTACACCACCCGGACAAAATACTGGAACTCCCTCCCTCATAGCGCCGTGTGTGTACCTACATCACACAGACAAAATCCTGGAATTCCCTCCCTAACAGCGCTGTGGGTGTACCTACACCACACGGGCAATTTCCTGGAACTCACTCCGTAACAGCACTGTGGGTGTACCTACACCTCCTGGGACAAAATCCTGGAACTCCCTCCCTAACAGTGCCGAGGGTGTACCTACACCACACGGGACAAAATCCTGGAACTCCCTCCCTAACAGCGCTGTGGGTGTACCAACACCACACGGACAAAATCCTGGAACTCCCTCCCTAACAGCGCTGCGCGTGTACCTACCCCACACGGACAAAATCCTGGAACACCCTCCCTAACAGCGCTGTGGGTGTACCTACACCACACGGAAAAAATCCTGGAACTCCCTCCCTAACAGCACCATGGGTGTACCTACATCACACGGACAAAATCCTGGAACTCCCCCACTAACAGCACTGTGCGTGTACCTACACCACACAGGCGACAAAATCCTGGATCTCGCTCCCTAACAGCGCCGTGGGAGTACCTACACCACACAGACAAATCCCTGGATCTCCCTCCCTAACAGCGCTGTGGGTGTACCTACACCACACGGACAAAATCCTGGAACTCCCTCCCTAACAGCGCTGTGGGTGTACCTACACCACATGGACAAAATCCTGGAACTCCCTCCCTAACAGCACTGTGGGTGTACCTACATCACATGGGGACAAAATCCTGGATCTCCCTCCCTAACAGCGCTGTGGGTGTACCTACACCACACGGACAAATTCCTGGAACTCCCTCCCTAACAGCGCTGTGTGTGTACCTACACCACATTGACAAAATCCAGGAACTTCCTCCCTAACAGCAGCATGGGTGTACCTACATCACACGGACAAAATCGTGGAACTCCCCCACTAACAGCACTGTGCGTGTATCTACACCACACAGTGGACAAAATCCTGGATCTCGCTCCCTAACAGTGCCGTGGGTGTACCTACACCACACGGGACAAAATCCTGGAACTCCCTCCCTAACAGCGCTGTGGGTGTACCTACACCACACGGACAAATCCCTGGATCTCCCTCCCTAACAGCGCTGTGGGTGTACCTACACCACAGGGACAAAATCCTGGAAATCCCTCCCTAACAGCGCTGTGTGTGTACCTACACCACATGGACAAAATCCTGGAACTCCCTCCCTAACAGCACTGTGGGAGTACCTACATCACATGGGGACAAAATCCTGGATCTCCCTCCCTAACAGCGCTGTGGGTGTTCCTACACCACACGGACAAATTCCTGGAACTCCCTCCCTAACCGTGCTGTGTGTGTACCTACACCACATTGACAAAATCCTGGAACTCCCCCACTAACAGCAATGTGGACGTACCTACACCACACAGGGGACAAAATCCTGGATCTCCCTCCCTAACAGCGCCGTGGGTGTACCTACACCACACGGACAAAATCCTGGAACTCCCTCCCTAACAGCGCAGTGGGTGTACCTACACCACACAGGACAAAATCCTGGAACTCCCTCCCTAACAGCGCTGTGGGTGTACCTACACCGCACGGACAAATCCCTGGATCTCCCTCCCTAACAGCGCTGTGGGTGTACCTACACCACACGGACAAAATCCTGGAACTCCCTCCCTAACAGCGCTGTGGGTGTACCTACACCACATGGACAAAATCCTGGAACTCCCTCCCTAACAGCACTGTGGGTGTACCTACATCACATGGGGACAAAATCCTGGATCTCCCTCCCTAACAGCGCTGTGGATGTACATACACCACACGGACAAATTCCTGGAACTCCCTCCCTAACAGCGCTGTGTGTGTACCTACACCACATTGACAAAATCCTGGAACTCCCTCCCTAACAGCAGCATGGGTGTACCTACATCACATGGACAAAATCCTGGAACTCCCCCACTAACAGCGCTGTGGGTGTACCTACACCACACACGGGACAAAATCCTGGAACTCCCTCCCTAACAGCGCTGTGGGTGTACCTACACCGCACGGACAAATCCCTGGATCTCCCTCCCTAACAGCGCTGTGGGTGTACCTACACCACACGGACAAAATCCTGGAACTCCCTCCCTAACAGCGCTGTGGGTGTACCTACACCACATGGACAAAATCCTGGAACTCCCTCCCTAACAGCATTGTGGGTGTACCTACATCACATGGGGACACAATCCTGGATCTCCCTCCCTAACAGCGCTGTGGATGTACATACACCACACGGACAAATTCCTGGAACTCCCTCCCTAACAGCGCTGTGTGTGTACCTACACCACATTGACAAAATCCTGGAACTCCCTCCCTAACAGCAGCATGGGTGTACCTACATCACATGGACAAAATCCTGGAACTCCCCCACTAACAACGCTGTGGGTGTACCTACACCACACGGGACAAAATCCTGGAACTCCCTCCCTAACAGCGCTGTGGGTGTACCTACACCACACGGGACAAAATCCTGGAACTGCCTCCCTAACAGCGCCGTGGGTGTACCTACACCACACGGACAAAAACCTGGTACTCCCTCCCTAACAGCGCCGTGGGTGTACCTACACCACATTGACAAAATCCTGGAACTCCCTCCCTAACAGCACCATGGGTGTACCTACATCACACGGACAATATCCTGGAACTCCCCCACTAACAGCACTGTGGTTGTACCTACACCACACAGGGGACAAAATCCTGGATCTCCCACCCTAACAGCGCCGTGGGTGTACCTACACCACACGGACAAAATCCTGGAACTCCCTCCCTAACAGCGCTGTGCGTGTACCTACACCACACGGACAAAATCCTGGAACTCCCTCCCTAACAGCACCATGGGTGTACCTACATCACACGGACAATATCCTGGAACTCCCCCACTAACGGCACTGTGGGTGTACCTACACCACACAGGGGACAAAATCCTGGATCTCCCACCTTAACAGCGCCGTGGGTGTACCTACACCACACGGACAAAATCCTGGAACTCCCTCCCTAACAGCGCTGTGCGTGTACCTACACCACACGGACAAAATCCTGGAACTCCCTCCCTAACAGCACTGTGGGTGTACCTACACCACACGGACAAAATCCTGGAACTCCCTCCCTAACAGCGCTGTGGGTGTACCTACAGCACACAGGGGACAAAATCCTGGAACTCCCTCCCTAACAGCGCTGTGGGTGTACCTACACCACACGGACAAAATCCTGGAACTCCCTCCCTTACAGCGCTGTGGGTGTACCTACACCACACGGGGACTGCAGCGGTTCAAGAAGGCTGCTCACCCACCCACCGCCTTCTCAATGGGACAACTGGGGATGGGCAATAAATGCTGGCCTAGACAGCGATGCACACATACCGTGGATAAATGAAAAATCCCCTATAAATGTGATCAGTCCCTTTAAGTGTGTTCAGCCCCTTTAACTGTGATCTGTTCCTTTCAGTGTGATCTGTCCCTTTAAGTATGATCTGTCCCTTTAAGTGTGGTCACCCCTATAAGTGTGATCTGTCCCTTTAAGTGTGATCAGCCCCTTTAAGTGTGATCAGCTCTTTTAACTGTGATCAGTCCCTTTCAGTGTGATCAGCCCCTTTAAGTGTGATGAGCCCTTTAACTGTGATCAGTCCCTTTAACTGTGATCAGTCCCTTTAAGTGTGATCTGTCCCTTTAACTGTGATCAGTCCCTTTAAGTGTGATCAGCCCCTTTAACTGTGATCTGTCCCTTTAAGCGTGATCAGTCCCTTTAATTATGATCTGTCCCTTTAAGTGTGATCAGTCCCTTTAAGTGTGATCAGTCCCTTTAAGTGTGATCAGCCCCTTTAAGTGATCTGTCCCTTTAAGCGTGGTCACCATTATAAGTGTGATCAGTCCCTTTAAGTGTGATCAGCCCCTTTAACTGTGATCAGTCTCTTTAACTGTGATCAGTCCCTTTAAGTGTGATCTGTCCCTTTAAGTGTGATCAGCCCCTTTAAGTGTCATCTGTCCCTTTAAGTGTGATCAGCCCCTTTAAGTGTGGTCTGTGCCTTTAAGTGTGATCAGCCCCTTTAAGTGTGATCAGCCCCTTTAAGTGTGATCAGCCCCTTTAAGTGTGGTCTGTGCCTTTAAGTATGATCAGCCCCTTTAAGTGTGGTCTGTGCCTTTAAGTGTGATCAGCCCCTTTAAGTGTGATCAGCCCCTTTAAGTGTGGTCTGTGCCTTTAAGTGTGATCAGCCCCTTTAAGTGTGGTCTGTGCCTTTAAGTGTGGTTAGCCCCTTTAAGTGTGATCAGCCCCTTTAAGTGTGATCAGCCCCTTTAAGTGTGGTCTGTGCCTTTAAGTATGATCAGCCCCTTTAAGTATGATCAGCCCCTTTAAGTGTGATCAGCCCCTTTAAGTGTGGTCTGTGCCTTTAAGTGTGATCAGCCCCTTTAAGTGTGATCAGCCCCTTTAAGTGTGGTCTGCGCCTTTAAGTGTGGTTAGCCCCACCCCCCCCCTCCTAAACATGAAACAATGGAAGTTGGACGATACCAAGGTTTGGCGAGGGGAGGGGGAGATGGGGAGAGGGGAGGGGGAGAGGGGAGGGGGTTAACAATCCGAAGCCCCTTGGAAATGGGAGATTGTGAACGGAAGTCTCCCGGGCGTAGAGGAGGTTTCCCAGAGCAGTGCTCGGTCGGACGAGCCCCAGCCCCGGTTCAGCTTTGACCCTGTGTCTGGGGGGCGCGGTCCCTTTAATCAGTGCCCCCCCCGGCCCTGGGCTGATGGGCTGGCCCCATTGTATCGGATTGGAATTTCCCGCCACTTCCTGGGGCTTTTTGTTAAGTCTCTGAGCAGCCACATGGCTGAGAGGCAGAGGGAAGGGGCACAGCCTCCGTCCACCTCCTCCACCTCCTCCATAGAACCCAGCAACTCCCTGGGCACCCAAACCCCCCCGGGCACCGGCCTGAAGGTCATCTTTGAGCACTGGTAATCATTTCAGCAGCCCCCGGGCCGGTCAGCCAGTCACTCTGGTCCAGACAGCTGCCTGAGAGCTGGTTTTGTACCGGCACACGCCAAGTTCTCTGTGTGTGTGTGTGAGTCTGTCTCTGTCTGTCTGTCTGTCTCTGTCTCTGTGTGTCTGTCTCTGTCTCTGTCTCTGTGTGTCTGTCTCTGTCTGTCTGTCTGTCTCTGTGTGTGTGTGTGTCTGTCTCTGTGTGTCTGTCTGTCTCTCTGTGTGTGTGTGTCTGTCTCTGTCTGTCTGTCTGTCTGTCTCTCTGTCTGTCTCTGTGTGTGTCTGTCTCTGTGTGTGTCTGTCTCTGTCTGTCTGTCTGTCTGTGTGCCTGTGTGTCTGTCTGTCTCGCTCTCTCTCTCTCTGTCTCTTTCTCTCTCTCTCTCACTCTCTCTCTGTCTCACTCTCTCTCTCTGTCTTCTCTGTGTCTCTGTCTCTGTCTCTCTCACTCTCTCTCTCTCTCACTCTCTCTCTGTCTCACTCTCTCTCTCTGTCTCTCTCTGTGTCTCTGTCTCTGTCTCTCTCACTCTCTCTCTGTCTCACTCTCTCTCTCTGTCTCACTCTCTCTCTCTGTCTCTCTCTGTGTGTCTGTCTCGCTACCTATCTCTCGCACTCTCTCTCTCTGTCTGTCTCCCTCCCTCTCTCTCTGTGTGTCTCTTTCTCTCTCTCTCTGTGTCTCTCTCTGTCTCGCTCTCTCTCTCTGTCTCGCTCTCTCTCTCTGTCTCGCTCTCTCTCTCTGTCTCGCTCTCTCTCTCTGTCTCTCTCTCTCTGTCTATCTCGCTCTCTGACTCTCTCTCTGTCTCTCTCTCTCTGTCTCTGTCTCTCTCTCTGTCTCTCTCTCTCTGTCTATCTCGCTCTCTGACTCTCTCTCTGTCTCGCTCTCTCACTCTCTCTCTGTGTCTCTCTCTCTCTGTGTCTCTCTCTCTCTGTGTCTCTCTCTCTCTGTGTCTCTCTCTCTCTGTGTCTCTCTGCCTCTCTCTTTCTCTCCCTCTCTGTCTCGCTCTGTCTCTCACTCTCTCTCTGTCTCTTACTCCCTCTGTCTCTTACTCTCTCTGTCTCGCTCTCTCTCTGTCTCGCTCTCTCTCTGTCTCGCTCTCTCTCTGTCTCGCTCTCTCTCTGTCTCTTGCTCTCTCTCTGTCTCTTACTCTCTCTGTCTCTTACTCTCTCTGTCTCGCTCTCTCTCTGTCTCTTACTCTCTCTGTCTCTTACTCTCTCTGTCTCTTACTCTCTCTGTCTCTTACTCTCTCTGTCTCTTACTCTCTCTGTCTCTTACTCTCTCTGTCTCTTACTCTCTCTGTCTCTTACTCTCTCTGTCTCGCTCTCTCTGTCTCGCTCTCTCTCTGTCTCGCTCTCTCTCTGTCTCGCTCTCTCTCTGTCTCTTACTCTCTCTGTCTCGCTCTCTCTGTCTCGCTCTCTCTCTGTCTCGCTCTCTCTCTGTCTCGCTCTCTCTCTGTCTCGCTCTCTCTCTGTCTCGCTCTCTACCTGTTTTTCTCTGTCTCTGTGTCTGTTTCTCTCTCTCTGTTTCTCCCTCTCTCTCGCTCTGTCTCTCGCTCTCTCTCACTTTCTCTCTCTCTCTATCTGTTTCTCTGACTCTGTTTTTTTTCTCAGTCTCTCTCCCTGTTTCTCTCTCTGTCTTCTGCCCCCCTCTCTCTCTCTGTCTCTCTCTCCTGTCTGCCTACCTCTCGCTCTCTCTGTCTCCCCTCTCTCTCCCTCTCTCTGTTTCACTCCTCTCTGCCTACCTCTCGCTCTCTATCTGTCTCCCCTCTCTCTCTCTCTCTCTGTTTCACTCCTCTCTGCCTACCTCTCGCACTCTCTGTCTCCCCTCTCTCTCTCCTTTCTGCCTACCTCTTGCTCTCTCTGTCTATCTCCTCTCCTTTCTCTCTGTCTGTGCCCCTTTCTCCCTCGGTCTTGGTCTGCACCTCTCTGTCTGCATCTCTCTGCCTGTCTGTCCCTCTGTAACTCTCTCTGTATGTGCCTCTCTCTCTCTCTCTCTCTGTGCTTCTCGCTGTCTGCACCTCTCTGCCTGCATCTCTTTCTCTGTGTCTCTCTCTCACTGTCTGCACCTCTCTGCCTGCATCTCTTTCTCTGTGTCTCTCTCTCGCTGTCTGCACCTCTCTGCCTGCATCTCTTTCTCTGTGTCTCTCTCTCGCTGTCTGCACCTCTCTCTGCATCTCTTTCTCTGTGTCTCTCTCTCGCTGTCTGCACCTCTCTCTGCATCTCTTTCTCTGTGTCTCTCTCTCGCTGTCTGCACCTCTCTCTGCATCTCTTTCTCTGTGTCTCTCTCTCGCTGTCTGCACCTCTCTCTGCATCTCTTTCTCTGTGTCTCTCTCTCGCTGTCTGCACCTCTCTCTGCATCTCTTTCTCTGTGTCTCTCTCTCGCTGTCTGCACCTCTCTCTGCATTACTTTCTCTGTGTCTCTCTCTCGCTGTCTGCACCTCTCTCTGCATCTCTTTCTCTGTGTCTCTCTCTCGCTGTCTGCACCTCTCTCTGCATTACTTTCTCTGTGTCTCTCTCTCGCTGTCTGCACCTCTCTGCCTGCATCTCTTTCTCTGTGTCTCTCTCTTGCTGTCTGCACCTCTCTGCCTGCATCTCTTTCTCTGTGTCTCTCTCTCGCTGTCTGCACCTCTCTGCCTGCATCTCTTTCTCTGTGTCTCTCTCTCGCTGTCTGCACCTCTCTGCCTGCATCTCTTTCTCTGTGTCTCTCTCTCGCTGTCTGCACCTCTCTGCCTGCATCTCTTTCTCTGTGTCTCTCTCTCGCTGTCTGCACCTCTCTGCCTGCATCTCTTTCTCTGTGTCTCTCTCTCGCTGTCTGCACCTCTCTGCCTGCATCTCTTTCTCTGTGTCTCTCTCTCGCTGTCTGCACCTCTCTGCCTGCATCTCTTTCTCTGTGTCTCTCTCTCGCTGTCTGCACCTCTCTGCCTGCATCTCTTTCTCTGTGTCTCTCTCTCGCTGTCTGCACCTCTCTGCCTGCATCTCTTTCTCTGTGTCTCTCTCTCGCTGTCTGCACCTCTCTGCCTGCATCTCTTTCTCTGTGTCTCTCTCTCGCTGTCTGCACCTCTCTCTGCATTACTTTCTCTGTGTCTCTCTCTCGCTGTCTGCACCTCTCTGCCTGCATCTCTTTCTCTGTGTCTCTCTCTCACTGTCTGCACCTCTCTCTGCCTGCATCTCTTTCTCTGTGTCTCTCTCTCACTGCCTGCACCTCTCTCTGCATCTCTTTCTCTGTGTCTCTCTCTCGCTGTCTGCACCTCTCTCTGCATCTCTTTCTCTGTGTCTCTCTCTTGCTGTCTGCACCTCTCTGCCTGCATCTCTTTCTCTGTGTCTCTCTCTCGCTGTCTGCACCTCTCTCTGCATCTCTTTCTCTGTGTCTCTCTCTCACTGCCTGCACCTCTCTGCCTGCATCTCTTTCTCTGTGTCTCTCTCTCGCTGTCTGCACCTCTCTGCCTGCATCTCTTTCTCTGTGTCTCTCTCTCGCTGTCTGCACCTCTCTGCCTGCATCTCTTTCTCTGTGTCTCTCTCTTGCTGTCTGCACCTCTCTGCCTGCATCTCTTTCTCTGTGTCTCTCTCTCGCTGTCTGCACCTTTGTCTGCATCTCTTTCTCTGTGTCTCTCTCTCGCTGTCTGCACCTCTCTGCCTGCATCTCTTTCTCTGTGTCTCTCTCTCGCTGTCTGCACCTCTCTGCCTGCATCTCTTTCTCTGTGTCTCTCTCTCGCTGTCTGCACCTCTCTGCCTGCATCTCTTTCTCTGTGTCTCTCTCTCGCTGTCTGCACCTCTCTCTGCATCTCTTTCTCTGTGTCTCTCTCTCGCTGTCTGCACCTCTCTCTGCATCTCTTTCTCTGTGTCTCTCTCTCACTGTCTGCACCTCTCTCTGCATCTCTTTCTCTGTGTCTCTCTCTCGCTGTCTGCACCTCTCTCTGCATCTCTTTCTCTGTGTCTCTCTCTCGCTGTCTGCACCTCTCTCTGCATCTCTTTCTCTGTGTCTCTCTCTCACTGCCTGCACCTCTCTGCCTGCATCTCTTTCTCTGTGTCTCTCTCTCGCTGTCTGCACCTCTCTGCCTGCATCTCTTTCTCTGTGTCTCTCTCTCGCTGTCTGCACCTCTCTCTCTGCATCTCTTTCTCTGTGTCTCTCTCTCGCTGTCTGCACCTCTCTGCCTGCATCTCTTTCTCTGTGTCTCTCTCTCGCTGTCTGCACCTTTGTCTGCATCTCTTTCTCTGTGTCTCTCTCTTGCTGTCTGCACCTCTCTCTGCATCTCTTTCTCTGTGTCTCTCTCTCACTGCCTGCACCTCTCTGCCTGCATCTCTTTCTCTGTGTCTCTCTCTCGCTGTCTGCACCTCTCTGCCTGCATCTCTTTCTCTGTGTCTCTCTCTCGCTGTCTGCACCTCTCTGCCTGCATCTCTTTCTCTGTGTCTCTCTCTCGCTGTCTGCACCTCTCTGCCTGCATCTCTTTCTCTGTGTCTCTCTCTCGCTGTCTGCACCTCTCTGCCTGCATCTCTTTCTCTGTGTCTCTCTCTCGCTGTCTGCACCTTTGTCTGCATCTCTTTCTCTGTGTCTCTCTCTCACTGTCTGCACCTCTCTGCCTGCATCTCTTTCTCTGTGTCTCTCTCTCGCTGTCTGCACCTCTCTGCCTGCATCTCTTTCTCTGTGTCTCTCTCTCACTGTCTGCACCTCTCTGCCTGCATCTCTTTCTCTGTGTCTCTCTCTCGCTGTCTGCACCTCTCTGCCTGCATCTCTTTCTCTGTGTCTCTCTCTCGCTGTCTGCACCTTTGTCTGCATCTCTTTCTCTGTGTCTCTCTCTTGCTGTCTGCACCTCTCTCTGCATCTCTTTCTCTGTGTCTCTCTCTCGCTGTCTGCACCTCTCTGCCTGCATCTCTTTCTCTGTGTCTCTCTCTCGCTGTCTGCACCTTTGTCTGCATCTCTTTCTCTGTGTCTCTCTCTCGCTGTCTGCACCTTTGTCTGCATCTCTTTCTCTGTGTCTCTCTCTCACTGCCTGCACCTCTCTCTGCCTGCATTACTTTCTCTGTGTCTCTCTCTCACTGCCTGCACCTCTCTGCCTGCATCTCTTTCTCTGTGTCTCTCTCTCGCTGTCTGCACCTCTCTGCCTGCATCTCTTTCTCTGTGTCTCTCTCTCACTGCCTGCACCTCTCTGCCTGCATCTCTTTCTCTGTGTCTCTCTCTCGCTGTCTGCACCTCTCTGCCTGCATCTCTTTCTCTGTGTCTCTCTCTCGCTGTCTGCACCTCTCTGCCTGCATCTCTTTCTCTGTGTCTCTCTCTCGCTGTCTGCACCTCTCTGCCTGCATCTCTTTCTCTGTGTCTCTCTCTCGCTGTCTGCACCTCTCTCTGCATCTCTTTCTCTGTGTCTCTCTCTCGCTGTCTGCACCTCTCTGCCTGCATCTCTTTCTCTGTGTCTCTCTCTCGCTGTCTGCACCTCTCTGCCTGCATCTCTTTCTCTGTGTCTCTCTCTCACTGTCTGCACCTCTCTGCCTGCATCTCTTTCTCTGTGTCTCTCTCTCGCTGTCTGCACCTCTCTGCCTGCATCTCTTTCTCTGTGTCTCTCTCTCGCTGTCTGCACCTCTCTGTCTGTCTGTGCCTCTCTCTGTCTCTGTCTGTCTGAGCCTCTCTCTGTCTCTGTCTGTCTGAGCCTCTCCCTGTCTCTGTCTTTCTGAGCCTCTCCCTGTCTCTGTCTGTCTGAGCCTCTCCCTGTCTCTGTCTGTCTGAGCCTCTCCCTGTCTCTGTCTGTCTGAGCCTCTCCCTGTCTCTGTCTGTCTGTGCCTCTCTCTGTCTCTGTCTGTCTGAGCCTCTCTCTGTCTCTGTCTGTCTGAGCCTCTCCCTGTCTCTGTCTGTCTGAGCCTCTCCCTGTCTCTGTCTGTCTGAGCCTCTCCCTGTCTCTGTCTGTCTGAGCCTCTCCCTGTCTCTGTCTGTCTGAGCCTCTCCCTGTCTCTGTCTGTCTGAGCCTCTCCCTGTCTCTGTCTGTCTGAGCCTCTCCCTGTCTCTGTCTGTCTGAGCCTCTCCCTGTCTCTGTCTGTCTGAGCCTCTCCCTGTCTCTGTCTGTCTGAGCCTCTCCCTGTCTCTGTCTGTCTGAGCCTCTCCCTGTCTCTGTCTGTCTGAGCCTCTCCCTGTCTCTGTCTGTCTGAGCCTCTCCCTGTCTCTGTCTGTCTGAGCCTCTCCCTGTCTCTGTCTGTCTGAGCCTCTCCCTGTCTCTGTCTGTCTGAGCCTCTCTCTGTCTCTGTCTGTCTGAGCCTCTCCCTGTCTCTGTCTGTCTGAGCCTCTCCCTGTCTCTGTCTGTCTGAGCCTCTCCCTGTCTCTGTCTGTCTGAGCCTCTCCCTGTCTCTGTCTGTCTGAGCCTCTCCCTGTCTCTGTCTGTCTGAGCCTCTCCCTGTCTCTGTCTGTCTGAGCCTCTCTCTGTCTCTGTCTGTCTGAGCCTCTCCCTGTCTCTGTCTGTCTGAGCCTCTCCCTGTCTCTGTCTGTCTGAGCCTCTCCCTGTCTCTGTCTGTCTGAGCCTCTCCCTGTCTCTGTCTGTCTGAGCCTCTCTCTGTCTCTGTCTGTCTGAGCCTCTCCCTGTCTCTGTCTGTCTGAGCCTCTCCCTGTCTCTGTCTGTCTGAGCCTCTCTCTGTCTCTGTCTGTCTGAGCCTCTCTCTGTCTCTGTCTGTCTGAGCCTCTCCCTGTCTCTGTCTGTCTGAGCCTCTCTCTGTCTCTGTCTGTCTGAGCCTCTCTCTGTCTGTGCCTCTTTCTCTGTCTGAGTCTCTCTGTCGGAACCTCTTTTTCTCTCTGTATCTCTCTCTCCCTCTACACCTCTATCTCTGTCTTCCTGTGCAGAACCCCCCCACCCTCTCTCTCTCTCTCCCCCTGTCCCTCCTTGCCCTGTTCCTCGGTTAATGATACATCTCCACTCGCGGGGGAGGGGATTGTTTTGGTTGATTGCCGCGGACAGTCTGGCTGTCCGAAGCAAATCGGGCGTGCGCAAGGCCGGTGCATGTATGACGGGGAGGGGGAGGGGGAGGGGGAGGGGGAGGGGGGCCCCGCGGGTCACCTTCGGGTGTGCGTGGCTGAAACGGTGTCGCCTTAACCGGACAACACCGGCTTCGATCCAGAGCGGACCCGGACCCGGAGACGGAGCGAGCTGGCCTTTTCCGTTTGCGCAGCGCACCCGGTCGAATAGGTGCGCGGGCATCTCACCCTGGCCCCCTCCCTCCTTCCCCCCCCACCCCCCCCAGCACCGCCACCGCCCGCCTCGGCCTATTGGAGGAAGAGCTACACGCCCGAATTCTTGGGGCCCGGGATTTACCCCCCCCCCTCCCCACCCCTCCCCACCCCAACCAGCCGACGCCACTTTTGAAAAGGAAGAGGGAATTATCCCGATGAGGAAATTCAGGCACGTGGCGGGGGTTGGGGGGGGGGGGGGGGGAGCTTGGAAAAATCCGGAACGTTCCGCCTGGGCGCGGACAGGCTGAGGGTCAGCTCGAGTAAGGGGTGACGGGCGACTTCGAGGGGGTAGGGGAGGCGAGGTTTATTGTGCAAGGATATGCTGCAGCTGCTTCAAGCACAGCAAGATCCCACGAGGGGATAACGTTTAAAAAAGAATTTCGAGGCTTGTGGCTTTCGCTGGCCGCGTTTATTGCCCCTGTCCCGAACAGACCCCTTGAGAAGGTGGTGAGGTGGGTGAGCTGGGTTCTTGAGCCGCAGCAGGCCCCGTCTGGTGTAGGTACACCCACGGTGCTGTTAGCGAGGGAGTTTCAGGATTTTGTCCGTGTGGTGTAGGTACACCCACAGCGCTGTTAGCGAGGGAGTTTCAGGATTTTGTCCGTGTGGTGTAGGTACACCCACAGCGCTGTTAGGGAGGGAGATCCAGGGTTTTGTCCCGTGTGGTGTAGGTACACCCACAGCGCTGTTAGGGAGGGAGTTCCAGGATTTTGTCCGTGTGGTTTAGGTACTCCCACAGCACTGTTAGGGAGGGAGTTCCAGGATTTTGTCCGTGTGGTGTAGGTACACCCACAGTGCTGTTAGGGAGGGAGTTCCAGGATTTTGTCCGTGTGGTGTAGGTACACCCACAGTGCTGTTAGGGAGGGAGTTCCATGTGTTTGTCCGTGTGGTGTAGGTACACCCACAGTGCTGTTAGGGAGTTCCAGGATTTTATCCGTGTGGTGTAGGTACACCCACAGCGCTGTTATGGAGGGAGTTCCAGGATTTTGTCCCCAATGTGGTGTAGGTACACCCACGGCGCTGTTAGGGAGGGAGTTCCAGGATTTTGTTCGTGTAGTGTCGGTACACCCACAGTGCAGTTAGGGAGGGAGTTCCAGGATTTTGTCCGTGTGGTGTAGGTACACCCACAGCGCTGTTAGGGAGGGAGTTCCAGGATTTTGTCCTCAATGTGGTGTAGGTACACCCACAGCGCTGTTAGGGAGGGAGGTCCAGGATTTTGTCCGTGTGGTGTAGGTACACCCACAGCACTGTTAGGGAGGGAGTTCCAGGATTTTGTCCGTGTGGTGTAGCTACACCCACAGCGCTGTTAGGGAGGGAGTTCCAGGATTCTGTCCGTGTGGTGTAGGTACACCCATAGTGCTGTTAGGCAGGGAGTTCCAGGATTTTGTCTGTGTGATGTAGGTACACCCACAGCGCTGTTAGGGAGGGAGTTCCAGGATTTTGTCCGTGTGGTGTAGGTAAAACCACGGCGCTGTTAGGGAGGTTGTTCCAGGATTTTGTCGCTGTGGTGCAGGTACACCCACAGCGCTGTTAGGGAGGGAGTTCCAGGATTTTGTCCCTGTGGTGTAGGTACACCCATGGCGCTGTTAGGGAGGGAGTTCCAGGATTTTGTCCGTGTGGTGTAGGTACACCCACGGCGCTGTTAGGGAGGGAGTACTCAGGATTTTGTCCCGTGTGGTGTACGTACACCCACAGCGCTGTTAGGGAGGGAGTTCCAGGATTTTGTCCGTGTGTTGTAGGTACACCCACAGCGCTGTTAGGGAGGGAGTTCCAGGATTTTGTCCGTGTGGTGTAGGTACACCCACAGTGCTGTTAGGGAGGGAGTTCCAGGATTTTGTCCGTGTGGTGTCGGTACACCCACAGCGCTGTTAGGGACGGAGTTCCAGGATTTTGTCCATGTGGTGTAGGTACACCCACAGCGCTGCTGGGAGGGAGTTCCAGGATTTTGCCCCGTGTGGTGTAGATACACCCACAGCGCTGTTAGGGAGGGAGTTCCAGGATTTTGTCCTGTGTGGTGTAGGTACACCCACGGCGCTGTTAGGGAGCGGGTTCCAGGATTTTGACTGTGTGGTGCAGGTCCACCCACAGCGCTGTTCGGGAGGGAGTTCCAGGATTTTGACCGTGTGGTGTAGGTACACTCACAGCGTTGTTAGGGAGGGGGTTCCAGGATTTTGTCCGTGTGGTGTAGGTGCACCCACAGTGCTGTTAGGGAAGGAGTTCCAGGATTTTGTCTGTGTGGTGTAGGTACACCCACAGCGCTGTTAGGGAGGGAGTTCCAGGTTATGGTCCCGTGTGGTGCAGGTAAACCCACAGCGCTGTTAGGGAGGGAGTTCCAGGATATTGTCCCGTGTGGTGTAGATACACCCAAAGCGCTGTTAGGGAGGGAGTTCCAGGATTTTGTCCGTGCGGTGTAGGTACACTCACAGTGCTGTTAGGGAGGGGGTTCCAGGATTTTGTCCGTGTGGTGTAGGTACACCCACAGCGCTGTTAGGGAGGGAGTTCCAGGATATTGTCCGTGTGCTGTAGGTACACCCACAGCGCTGTTAGGGAGGGAGTTCCAGGATTTTGTCCGTGTGGTGTAGGTACACCCACAGCGCTGTTAGGGAGGGAGTTCCAGGATTTTGTCCCGTGTGGTGTAGATACACCCACGGCGCTGTTAGGGAGGGAGTTCCAGGATTTTGTCAAGTGTGGTGTAGGTACATCCACGGCGCTGTTAGGGAGGGGGTTCCAGGATTTTGTCCGTGTGCTGCAGGTACACCCACGGCGCTGTTAGGGAGGGAGTTCCAGGATTTTGTCCGTGTGCTGTAGGTACACCCACAGCGCTGTTAGGGAGTGAGTTCCAGGATTTTGTCCGTGTGGTGTAGGTACACCCACAGCGCTGTTAGGGAGGGAGTTCCAGGATTTTGTCCCGTGTGGTGTAGATACACCCACGGCGCTGTTAGGGAGGGAGTTCCAGGATTTTGTCAAGTGTGGTGTAGGTACATCCACGGCGCTGTTAGGGAGGGGGTTCCAGGATTTTGTCCGTGTGCTGCAGGTACACGCACGGCGCTGTTAGGGAGTGAGTTCCAGGATTTTGTCCCGTGTGGTGTATGTACACCCACAGTGCTGTTAGGGAGGGAGTTCCAGGATTTTGTCCGTGTGGTGTAGGTACACCCACAGTGCTGTTAGGGAGGGAGTTCCAGGATTTTGTCCCCTGTGTGGTGTGGGTACACCCACAGCGTTGTTAGGGAGGGAGTTCCAGGATTTTGTCCGTGTGGTGTAGGTACACCCACAGCGCTGTTAGGGAGGGGGTTCCAGGATTTTGTCTGTGTGGTGTAGGTTCCACCCACAGCGCTGTTAGGGAGGGAGTTCCAGGGTTTTGTCCGTATGGTGTAGGTACACCCACAGTGCTGTTAGGGAGGGAGTTCCAGGATTTTATCCGGTGTGGTGTAGGTACACCCACAGTGCTGTTAGGGAGTGAGTTCCAGGATTTTGTCCGTGTGGTGTAGGTACACCCACAGCGCTGTTAGGGAGGGAGTTCCAGGATTTTGTCCCATGTGGTATAGGTACACCCACAGCGCTGTTAGGGAGGGAGTTCCAGGATTTTGTCCGCGTGGTGTAGGTACACCAACAGTGCTGTTAGGGAGGGAGTTCCAGGATTTTGTCCGTGTGGTGTAGGTACACCCACAGCGCTGTTAGGGAGGGAGTTCCAGGATTTTGTCCGTGTGGTGTAGGTACAACTACAGCGCTGTTAGGGAGGGAGTTCCAGGATTTTGTCCCATGTGGTGTAGATACACCCACAGCGCTGTTAGGGAGGGAGTTCCAGGTTATTGTCCCGTGTGGTGTAGGTACACACACAGCGCTGTTAGGGAGGGAGTTCCAGGATTTTGTCCCGTGTGGTGTAGATATACCCACAGCGCTGTTAGGGAGGGAGTTCCAGGATTTTGTCCGTGTGGTGTAGGTACACTCACAGCGCTGTTAGGGAGGGGGTTCCAGGATTTTGTCCGTGTGGTGAAGGTACACCCACAGCGCTGTTAGGGAGGGAGTTCCAGGATTTTGTCCGTGTGGTGTAGGTACACCCACAGTGTTGTTAGGGAGGGAGTTCCAGGATTTTGTCCCGTGTGGTGTAGGTACACCCACGGCGCTGTTAGGGAGGGAGTTCCAGGATTTTGTCCCGTGTGGTGTAGGTACACCCACGGCGCTGTTAGGGAGGGAGTTCCAGGATTTTCTCCGTGTGGTGTAGATACACCCACAGTGCTGTTAGGGAGTGAGTTCCAGGATTTTGTCCGTGTGGTGTAGGTACATCCACAGTGCTGTTCGGGAGTGAGTTCCAGGATTTTGTCTGTGTGGTGTAGGTACACCCACAGCGCTGTTAGGGAGGGAGTTCCAGGATTTTGTCCCGTGTGGTGTAGGTACACCCACGGCGCTGTTTGTGAGGGAGTTCCAGGATTTTGTCCGTGTGGTGTAGATACACCCACAGTGCTGTTTGTGAGGGAGTTCCAGGATTTTGTCCCCTATGTGGTGTAGGTACACCCACGGCGCTCTTAGGGAGGGAGTGCAAGGATTTTGTCCCCTATGTGTTGTAGGTACACCCACAGTGCTGTTAGGGAGGGAGTTCCAGGATTTTGTCCGTGTGGTGTAGGTACACCCACAGTGCTGTTAGGGAGGGAGTTCCAGGATTTTGTCCCCTGTGTGGTGTGGGTACACCCACAGCGTTGTTAGGGAGGGAGTTCCAGGATTTTGTCCGTGTGGTGTAGGTACACCCACAGCGCTGTTAGGGAGGGAGTTCCAGGATTTTGTCTGTGTGGTGTAGGTTCCACCCACAGCGCTGTTAGGGAGGGAGTTCCAGGGTTTTGTCCGTATGGTGTAGGTACACCCACAGTGCTGTTAGGGAGGGAGTTCCAGGATTTTATCCGGTGTGGTGTAGGTACACCCACAGTGCTGTTAGGGAGTGAGTTCCAGGATTTTGTCCGTGTGGTGTAGGTACACCCACAGCGCTGTTAGGGAGGGATTTCCAGGATTTTGTCCCATGTGGTGTAGGTACACCCACAGCGCTGTTAGGGAGGGAGTTCCAGGATTTTGTCCGCGTGGTGTAGGTACACCAACAGTGCTGTTAGGGAGGGAGTTCCAGGATTTTGTCCGTGTGGTGTAGGTACACCCACAGCGCTGTTAGGGAGGGAGTTCCAGGATTTTGTCCGTGTGGTGTAGGTACAACTACAGCGCTGTTAGGGAGGGAGTTCCAGGATTTTGTCCCGTGTGGTGTAGATACACCCACAGCGCTGTTAGGGAGGGAGTTCCAGGTTATTGTCCCGTGTGGTGTAGGTACACACACAGCGCTGTTAGGGAGGGAGTTCCAGGATTTTGTCCCGTGTGGTGTAGATATACCCACAGCGCTGTTAGGGAGGGAGTTCCAGGATTTTGTCCGTGTGGTGTAGGTACACTCACAGCGCTGTTAGGGAGGGGGTTCCAGGATTTTGTCCGTGTGGTGAAGGTACACCCACAGTGTTGTTAGGGAGGGAGTTCCAGGATTTTGTCCCGTGTGGTGTAGGTACACCCACGGCGCTGTTAGGGAGGGAGTTCCAGGATTTTGTCCCGTGTGGTGTAGGTACACCCACGGCGCTGTTAGGGAGGGAGTTCCAGGATTTTCTCCGTGTGGTGTAGATACACCCACAGTGCTGTTAGGGAGTGAGTTCCAGGATTTTGTCCGTGTGGTGTAGGTACATCCACAGTGCTGTTCGGGAGTGAGTTCCAGGATTTTGTCTGTGTGGTGTAGGTACACCCACAGCGCTGTTAGGGAGGGAGTTCCAGGATTTTGTCCCGTGTGGTGTAGGTACACCCACGGCGCTGTTTGTGAGGGAGTTCCAGGATTTTGTCCGTGTGGTGTAGATACACCCACAGTGCTGTTTGTGAGGGAGTTCCAGGATTTTGTCCCCTATGTGGTGTAGGTACACCCACGGCGCTCTTAGGGAGGGAGTGCAAGGATTTTGTCCCCTATGTGTTGTAGGTACACCCACAATGCTGTTAGGAAGGGAGTTCCAGGATTTTGTCCCTGTGGTGTAGGTACAAACACGGCGCTGTTAGGGAGGGAGTTCCAGAATTTTGTCCGTGTGGTGTAGGTACACCCACAGCGCTGTTAGGGAGGGAGTTCCAGGATTTTGTCCATGTGTTGTAGGTACACCCACGGCGCTGTTAGGGAGGGAGTTCCAGGATTTTGTCCGTGTGGTGTAGGTACAGCCACGGCGCTGTTAGGGAGGGAGTTCCAGGATTTTGTCCATGTGGTGTAGGTAAACCCACAGCGCTGTTATGGAGGGAGTTCCAGGATTTTGTCCATGTGGTGTAGGTACACCCAAAGCGCTGTTAGGGAGGGAGTTCTAGGATTTTGTCCGTGTGGTGTAGGTACACCCACAGTGCTGTTAGGGAGGGAGTTCCAGGATTTTGTCCGTGTGGTGTAGGTTCACCCACAGCGCTGTTAGGGAGGGAGTTCCAGGATTTTGTCCGTGTGGTGTAGGTACTCCCACGGCGCTGTTAGGGACGGAGTTCCAGGATTGTGTCCATGTGGTGTAGGTACGCCCACGGCGCTGTTAGGGAGGGAGTTCCAGGATTTTGACCCAGCGACAGTGAAGGAACGGCCGATATATTTCCACGTCAGGATGGTGAGTGACTCAGAGGGGAACTTCCAGGTGGTGGGTGTTCCCCATGTGTCTGCTGCCCTTGTCCTTCTAGATGGTAGAAGTGGTGGGTTTGGAAGGTGCTGTCGAAGGAGCCTTGGTGAGTTGCTGCAGTGCATCTTGTAGATGGTACACACGCTGCTGCTACTGTGCGTCGGTGGTGGAGGGAGTGAATGTGGATGGGGAGCCGATCGAGCGGGGGCTGCTTTGTCCTGGACGGTGTCGAGCTTCTCGAGTGTTGTGGGAGCTGCAACTCATCCAGTCAAGTGGGGAGTATCCCATCACACTCCTGACTTGTGCCTTGTAGATGGTGGACAGGCTTTGGGGAGTCAGGAGGTGAGTTACTCTCCGCAGGATTCCCAGCCTCTGACCTGCTCTTGTAGCCACAGTATTTATATGGCTGGTCCAGTTCAGTTTCTGGTCAATAGTAAAACCCCCAGGATGTTGGTAGTGGGGGATTCAGTGATGGTGATGCCACTGAATGTCAAGGGGGCGATGGTTGGATTCCCTCTTGTTGGAGATGGTCATTGCCGGGTGTGTGTGTGGGGTGAATGTTACTTGCCACTGGTCAGCTCTGCGCCTGGATTGGTTTCTTCCATTCCATTTTTCAAGTCCCAATGACAGTCCCCTCACCACCTCACCCATCTCTCCGGCTCCCACTGTTACATTCTCTCTCTCTCTCTCTCTCTCAGCACCAGCTGACGAGTGTATCACCGCAACGCCATGGCCCTCGTGGAGGCTTTGCGCAAGGAATTCGGGGGCATCGAGGTGCAGCTGAACCCGGACAAGCCTCGGAGGAACAGCTTCGAAATCACGCTGGTGACGCAGGAGGGCAAGGGTGAGAGAGAGAGAGATAGCTGGCGCACGCCCGGGTCTGTCTCTGCAGGAACGTATGAAATAGGAATGGGAGGAGACCATTCGGCCCCTCCAGCCTGTTCTGCCATGCCTGATCATCTTGTGTTTCGACTCCCACATTCCCATCTCACCCCGATAACCTTTGACCCCCTTGCCTGACAAGAATCTCTCTACCTCTGCCTTAAAAATATTCAGTGACCCTGCCCCCACCTCCTTCGGAGGCCGAGAGTTCCAAACTCGCACAACCCTCGGAGAGAGAACAATTTCTCCTCGTCTCTGTCCTAAAAGGGCCTAATTTTAAACCAGTGCCCCCCCCCCCACAACCTCCCTGTTCTGGACCCACCCACAAGAGGAAACATCCTTTCCACACCCACCTTGTCAATACCATTCAGGATCTTGTAAACTTCAATCCAATCACCCCTCACTCTTCTAAACTCCAGTGGGAACAAGCCCAGTCTGTCCAACCTTTCCTCATAAGACAACCCGCTCATCCCAGGTATCGATCTAGTAAACCTCCTCTGAACCACCTCCAATACATTTACATCCTTCCTTAAATAAGGAGGCAAATCTGCACACGGTATTCGAGATGCGATCTCACCATCGCCCTGTATAATTGAAGCATAACATCCTTACTTTTATGTTGAATCCCTCTGGTAATAAAGGATCCCGTTCCATTCTCCTTCTCAATCACTTGCTGTACCTGCAGACTAACTTCTTGTGACTCATGCACCAGAACGCCCAGATCCCTCTGCGCCGCGGAATTCTGCAGACAGTCTCCGTTTAAGTAAAACTCTGCTTTGTTATTCTTCCTGCCAAAGTGGGGGGTGGCCATCTCCTGCGACAGTTCATCGCCACGCCGACTGTTGAGATGAGACGGTTGCCCTAGCAGGAGCAATCCGGGTACCATGCTCAGCAGTTGAGGATTCCACCAGCACCCCCCAACCTCCCCACACCACAACGATTGGCATAACCACCACCCCCCCCCCCAACCCCCGAACGAGTCTGCCCCATTTCCCGACACGGAGCAGGCTTGTGAATAAAGTTGGATGTCACGGGAGACGTAGGGACGGAAACATAGAAACTAGGAGCGGGAGGAGGCCATTCGGCGCCTCGAGCCTGCTCCCCCATTCAGTAGGATCACGGCTGATCCCCTATCTCAGCGCCGCACTCCCGCTCTCTCCCCCTACCCGTTGACACCTTCAGAGTCCAGAAATCTATCTATTTCCTTATACTCAGTGACCCCGGCCTCCGCTGTCTTCGGTGGTGGAGAATTCAGCAGCTTCACCACCCTCCGAGTGAAGAGGTTTCTCATCTCAGTCCCAAATGGCCTGCCCCATATCCTCAGGCTGTGACCCCTTGTTTTTGACCCCCCCCACCCCAGCCAGAGGAAACCTCACCCCGGCGTCCAGTCTGTCCACCCCGGCGTCCAGTCTGTCCACCCCGGCGTCCAGTCTGTCCATCCCTGCGTCCAGTCTGTCCATCCCTGCGTCGTCTGTCCATCCCTGTGTCCAGACCATAAGACATAGGAGCAGAAATTAGGCCATTCGGCCCATCGAGTCTGCTCCCCCATTCAATCACGGCTGATAAGTTTTTCAACCCCATTCTCCCGCCTTCTCCCCGTAACCTTTGACCCCCTCACCAGTCAAGAACCTATCTATCTCGGTCTTAAATACACTCAATGACCTGGTCTCCACAGCCTTCTGTGGCAATGAATTCCATAGATTCACCACTCTCTGGCTAAAGAAGTTTCTCCTCATCTCTGTTCTAAAAGACCTTCCCTTTACTCTGAGGCTGTGTCCTCGGGTCCTAGTCTCTCCTACTCATGGAAACATCTTCCCCACATCCACTCTATCCAGGCCTTTCAGTGTTCTGTAAGTTTCAATCAGATCCCCCCTCCCCTCATCCTTCTAAACTCCATCGAGTATAGACCCAGAGTCCTCGAACGTTCCTCATAATGTTAAGCCTTTCATTCCTGGGATCGTTCTCGTGAACCTCCTCTGGACCCTCCCCAGGGCCAGCACATCCTTTCTGAGATACGGGGCCCCAAAATTACTCTCAATATTCTAAATGTGGTCTGAGCAGAGCCTTATAAAGCCTCAGCAGCACATCCCTGCTTTTATATTCTGGTCCTCTCGAAATAAATACCAACACAGTCTCCATCACAATCTGACAGTGCGTTCCAGATCCTAACCACTCGATTGACCTTGTCTCCACCACACTCTCAGACAGTGCGTTCCAGACCCTAACCACTCGATTGACCCTGTCTCCCCCACACTCTCAGACAGTGCGTTCCAGATCATAACCACTCGATTGACCCTGTCTCCCCCACACTCTCAGACAGTGCGTTCCAGATCATAACCACTCGATTGACCCTGTCTCCCCCACACTCTCAGACAGTGCGTTCCAGACCCAAACCACTCGATTGACCCTGTCTCCCCCACACTCTCAGACAGTGCGTTCCAGATCATAACCACTCGATTGACCCTGTCTCCCTCACACTCTCAGACAGTGCGTTCCAATCCTAACCACTCGATTGACCCTGTCTCCCCCACACTCTCAGACAGCGCATTCCAGACCCTAACCACTCGATTGACCCTGTCTCCACCACACTCTCAGACAGTGTTCCAGATCCTAACCACTCGATTGACCCTGTCTCCCCCACACTCTCAGACAGTGCGTTCCAGATCATAACCACTCGATTGACCCTGTCTCCCCCACACTCTCAGACAGCGCATTCCAGACCCTAACCACTCGATTGACCCTGTCTCCCCCACACTCTCAGACAGTGCCTTCCAGATCCTAACCACTCGATTGACCCTGTCTCCCCCACACTCTCAGACAGTGCGTTCCAGACCCTAACCACTCGATTGACCCTGTCTCCCCCACACTCTCAGACAGTGCATTCCAGATCCTAACCACTCGATTGACCCTGTCTCCCCCACACTCTCAGACAGTGCGTTCCAGATCATAACCACTCGATTGACCCTGTCTCCCCCACACTCTCAGACAGTGCGTTCCAGACCCTAACCACTGGATTGACCCTGTCACCACCACACTCTCAGACAGTGCGTTCCAGATCCTAACCACTCGATTGACCCTGTCTCCCCCACACTCTCAGACAGTGCGTTCCAGACCCTAACCACTGGATTGATCCTGTCACCACCACACTCTCAGACAGTGCGTTCCAGATCCTAACCACTCGATTGACCCTGTCTCCACCACACTCTCAGACAGTGCGTTCCAGATCCTAACCACTCGATTGACCCTGTCTCCCCCACACTCTCAGACAGTGCGTTCCAGATCCTAACCACTCGATTGACCCTGTCTCCCCCACACTCTCAGACAGTGCGTTCCAGATCCTAACCACTCGATTGACCCTGTCTCCCCCACACTCTCAGACAGTGCGTTCCAGATCCTAACCCCTCGCTGTTTGAGAAGGTTTCTCCTCATGTCACTGTTGCTCCTTTCACCAATCAACCTCAATCTGTGTCCCCCTGGTTCTCGATCCCTCCACCAACGGGAACAGTTTCTCCCAATCGACTCTGCCCAGCCCCCTCACGATTTTGAACTCCTCGATCAAATCTCCTCTCGATCTTCTCTTCTCCGAGGAGAACAGTCCCGGCTTCTCCAACCTCTCCACGTCACTGAGGTTCCTCATCCCTGGAACCATTCTCGTGAACCTTTCCCCCACAAGTGGAGAATGAGAGGTGATCGCATTGAAAGATGGAGAATTCTTGGAGGGTTTGACAGGGTAGACGTTCAGAGGATGTTTCCCCATCCCGGACTGGAGAGTCTAGAATTCATGGGGGGGGGGGTGGCGAGGGGATTGGGAATCTTTGGAATTCACTACCCCTCAACAGGAAGCCCCAGATGCTCCATTGTTGAGTTTATTCCAGGCCGAAATGGAGGGATTTTTGGACGCTGAGGGAATTAAAGGATATGGGGAGGTGGGGGGCCGGAAGGTGGAGTTGAGGTAGGAGATGCCCCGTTATCGAATTGAACGGAGGCGGTGGGGGGGGGGGGGGGGACCTCGAGGGGCCGAATGGACTCCTGCCGCTCCTGTTTCTTAGGCTCTTGTGTCTAGGGCGTGTTTGCGGAGATGGTTTCTGTTTACTCCTTCCTTCCTTCCTGTTCTACACAGAGGTGGTACTCTGGAGTGGGATTAAAAAAGGGCCTCCTCGTAGACTCAAGTTCCCAGATACGCATGCGGTGTTGGAAACCATGAGAAAATCTGTGCATTAATACGGGGGAGACACAGGTTCTGAGGTGAGTGCACTGGAGAGGCAGTGAGTTCCTCTTTTTAAAAATATTCATTCGTGGGATGTGAGCGTCTCTGGCTGGGCCCAGCATTTACTGCCCATCCCTAATTGCCCCCTTGAGAAGGTGGTGGGTGTCCGTGTGGTGTAGGTACACCCACAGCGTTGTTAGGGAGGGAGTTCCAGGATTTTGTCCGTGTGGTGTAGGTACACCCACAGCGCTGTTAGGGAGGGAGTTCCAGGATTTTGTCCCGTGTGGTGTAGGTACACCCACAGCGTTGTTAGGGAGGGAGTTCCAGGATTTTGTCCGTGTGGTGTAGGTACACCCACAGCGCTGTTAGGGAGGGAGTTCCAGGATTTTGTCCGTGTGGTGTAGGTACACCCACAGCGCTGTTAGGGAGGGAGTTCCAGGATTTTGTCCGTGTGGTGTAGGTACACCCACAGCGCTGTTAGGGAGGGAGTTCCAAGATTTTGACCCAGCGACAGTGAAGGAACGGCCGATATATTTCCAAGTCGGGATGGTGAGGGGCTCGGAGGGGAACTTCCAGGTGCTGGGTGTTCCCCATGTGTCTGCTGCCCTTGTCCTTCTAGATGGTAGAGGTGGTGGGTTTGGAAGGTGCTGTCGAAGGAGCCTTGGTGAGTTGCTGCAGTGCATCTTGTAGATGGTACACACGCTGCTGCTACTGTGCGTCGGTGGTGGAGGGAGTGAATATTTGTGGATGGGGGGGGCCGATCGAGCGAGGCTGCTTTGTCCTGGATGGTGTCGAGCTTCTTGAGTGTTGTGGGAGCTGCAACTCATCCAGGCAAGTGGGGAGTGTCCCATCACACTCCTGACTTGTGCCTTGTAGATGGTGGACAGGCTTTGGGGAGTCAGGGGGTGAGTTACTCACCGCAGAATTACCAGCCTCTGACCTGCTCTTGTAGCCACAGTATTTATATGGCTGATCCCAGTTCAGTTTCTGGTCAATGGTAACCCCCAGGATGTTGTCCCAGTGCAAAATCAGATGTTTCACACAGCACTAAACTTTCACTCTCCATGACCTGCGTCCATGTGAACAGTTCAGTCATGGCTGAGTTGGTCGATCCACTCTCGTCTCGGTCAGTACTGAGGGAGCGCCGCACTGTCGGAGGGTCAGTACGGAGGGAGCGCCGCACTGTCGGAGGGTCAGTACTGAGGGAGCGCCGCACTGTCGGAGGGTCAGTACTGAGGGAGCGCCGCACTGTCGGAGGGTCAGTACTGAGGGAGCGCCACACTGTCGGAGGGTCAGTACTGAGGGAGCGCCGCACTGTCGGAGGGTCAGTATTGAGGGAGCGCCGCACTGTCGGAGGCTCAGTACTGAGGGAGGGCCGCACTGTCGGAGGCTCAGTGCTGAGGGAGGGCCGCACTGTCGGAGGCTCAGTGCTGAGGGAGTGCCGCACTGTCGGAGGGTCAGTGCTGAGGGAGTGCCGCACTGTCGGAGGGTCAGTACTGAGGGAGCGCCGCACTGTCGGAGGGTCAGTACTGAGGGAGGGCCGCACTGTCGGAGGGTCAGTACTGAGGGAGGGCCGCACTGTCGGAGGGTCAGTACTGAGGGAGCGCCGCACTGTCGGAGGGTCAGTACTGAGGGAGCGCCGCACTGTCGGAGGGTCAGTACTGAGGGAGCGCCGCACTGTCGGAGGGTCAGTACTGAGGGAGCGCCGCACTGTCGGAGGGTCAGTACTGAGGGAGCGCCGCACTGTCGGAGGGTCAGTACTGAGGGAGCGCCGCACTGTCGGAGGGTCAGTACTGAGGGAGCGCCGCACTGTCGGAGGGTCAGTACTGAGGGAGCGCCGCACTGTCGGAGGGTCAGTACTGAGGGAGCGCCGCACAGTCGGAGGGTCAGTACTGAGGGAGCGCCGCACTGTCGGAGGGTCAGTACTGAGGGAGCGCCGCACTGTCGGAGGGTCAGTACTGAGGGAGCGCCGCACTGTCGGAGGGTCAGTACTGAGGGAGCGCCGCACTGTCGGAGGGTCAGTACTGAGGGAGGGCCGCACTGTCGGAGGCTCAGTGCTGAGGGAGGGCCGCACTGTCGGAGGCTCAGTGCTGAGGGAGGGCCGCACTGTCGGAGGCTCAGTGCTGAGGGAGTGCCGCACTGTCGGAGGGTCAGTACTGAGGGAGCGCCGCACTGTCGGAGGGTCAGTACTGAGGGAGCGCCGCACTGTCGGAGGGTCAGTACTGAGGGAGCGCCGCACTGTCGGAGGGTCAGTACTGAAGGAGCGCCGCACTGTCGGAGGGTCAGTACTGAAGGAGCGCCGCACTGTCGGAGGGTCAGTACTGAGGGAGTGCTGCACTGTCGGAGGGTCAGTAGTGAGGGAGGGCCGCACTGTCGGAGGGTCAGTACTGAGGGAGCGCCGCACTGTCGGTGGGTCAGTACTGAGGGAGTGCCGCACTGTCGGAGGGTCAGTACTGAGGGAGCGCCGCACTGTCGGAGGGTCAGTACTGAGGGAGCGCCGCACTGTCGGAGGGTCAGTACTGAGGGAGCGCCGCACTGTCGGAGGGTCAGTACTGAGGGAGCGCCGCGCTGTCGGAGGGTCAGTACTGAGGGAGCGCCGCACTGTCGGAGGGTCAGGACTGAGGGAGAGCCGCACTGTGGGAGGGTCAGGACTGAGGGAGAGCCGCACTGTGGGAGGGTCAGGACTGAGGGAGCGCCACACTGTCGGAGGGTCAGTACTGATGGAGCGCCACACTGTCGGAGGGTCAGTACTGATGGAGCGCCACACTGTCGGAGGGTCAGTACTGATGGAGTGCCGCACTGTCAGAGGGTCAGTACTGATGGAGTGCCGCACTGTCGGAGGGTCAGTACTGAGGGAGTGCCGCACTGTCGGAGGGTCAGTATTGAGGGAGTGCCGCACTGTCGGAGGGTCAGTATTGAGGGAGTGCCGCACTGTCGGAGGGTCAGTACTGAGGGAGTGCCGCACTGTCGGAGGGTCAGTATTGAGGGAGTGCCGCACTGTCGGAGGGTCAGTACTGAGGGAGCGCCGCACTGTCGGAGGGTCAGTACTGAGGGAGTGCCGCACTGTCGGAGGGTCAGTACTGAGGGAGCGCCGCACTGTCGGAGGGTCAGTACTGAGGGAGCGTCGCACTGTCGGAGAGTCAGTACTGATGGAGCGCTGCACTTCGAAGTTCTAAATTCCAAATGAGACGTTAAACCGAGGTCTTTCTCTGAGGTGGATATAAAAAAAAAATGCAACGGTACTACACTGAAGAGAAGCAGGAGAGTTTTACCTGGTGTCCAAGGCTCAATCTTTATCCCTCTATGGCTGTTATGAGAAAACAATAACAGGTTATCTGAAGACTATAACTTTGTGGGATATGGCATCTTCCTGTGCACGTTTCTGCTGCCTCCCATCCGACTTGAAGGTGGTGGCTGTACTTCAAACCCACTGCACCAGCTGTTTTAACCCCTTGGGGCATCTGTGAATGGGACTATAGAAATACAAGTCCATCTATTTTTAAATGGTATGTTGGCCTTCATAGCAAGAGGATTCGAGTACAGGAACAAGGATGTCTTGCTGCAATTGTACAGGACCTTGGTGAGACCACACCTGGAATATTGTGTGCAGTTTTGGTCTCCTTATCTGAGGAAGGATGTACTTGCTATAGAGGGAGAGCAGCGAAGGTTTACCAGACTGATTCCTGGGACGGC